>RJWM01014393.1:0-50595 GCA_004363535.1 Dasyprocta punctata
TCAATGTTATCATAAAATTTGTTTCCATTATTATGCTACTGATTTTTGAGTGCTGATTTTGTGTCCTACTATGTTACTGAATCTGGTTATTAAATCTAGAAGTCCTTTAGTGAAGTTTTTGAGATCTTCTATATAGAGTGTTATGTCATCTGCAAATAATGATAATTTAATTTCTTCCTTTCCTATGTTTATTTCATTCACTTATCTAATTGTTCTGGCTAGTGTTTCCAGAAATATATTGAACATGAGTGGTAATAATGGACACTCTTTTCTTGTTTTTGATTTTGGAATGAAAACTTACACTTTTTGTTAATTTAGCATGATGTTGGGTATTGGTTTGTCGTAGATGACTTTTATCAGACTGAGATAAAAACCATCTATTCCAATTTTATGTAGGGTTTTTACCATTAATGAGTGTTGGACTTTGTCAAATGCCTTTTCAACATCTACCAAGATGACCGTGTGACTTATATCTTTGGCTTTGCTGTTATGGTATACTGCATGTATGATTTGTGTATCTTGAACCAACCTTGCATTCCTGGGATGAATCCTACTTAGTCAGGGTGTATAATCTTCTTGATGATTTGCTGTATTCTGTTTGCATGTATCTTACTGAGGTTTTTCAAATCTATGTTCTCAATGGAGATTGACCCATACATAGTTTTTTCTTGGTTGGGTCCTTCTCTGATTTTGGAATTAGGGAAATACTTGCTTCCAGGAATGAGTTTTGAAGTATTGCCACCCTTTCAATTTCTTTAAAGAGTCTGAGGAGTATAGACATTGGATCTTGTCTATTTTTTGGTAGGATTTAGCAGTGATCCATCAGGAGCTGGGCTTTTCTTTGTTTGTAAGTTTTTAATTAGATCTTCAATTTCATTGACAGATGTTGGGCTATTTAGATTTCTATATCATATTTTCTCAACTTTTGTAATATCTATCTATCTATCTATCTATCTATCTATCTATCTCTTTCCATACCTTCTGTGTTTTTCATCTTATTAAAATTATGTTTCTTGAAGTAGACATTGATCTTTTTCTGTATTTTTGCAGGATCTGTTGTGATTTCAAACTTTTTATTCCTAATTGCATAAGTTTGAGTCTTTTCTTTCCTTTTTTGATAGAGTTGGCTAAGGGACTTTCAATTTTATTTAATCTTTCAAAGAAACAACTCTTCATTGGTTCTCTGTATTGTTTTCTTAGTCTCAATTGTATTAATTTCTGCTATGATCTTTATAATTTCATCCCTGTTTTAAGCTTTGGGCTTGATTTTTTTTTCTGTAAGTTTGAGGTTCTACATTAGGTTATTTGAATTTATTTTGTTTACCTAGTGTCAGAATTCACTGGTATAAATTTCCCACTTTGTACTGCTTTCATTGTGTCCCATAATTTCTGGTATGCTGTATCAGCATTATCATTTACTTGTCAATATCATTTAAAGTGTTCTTTAATTTCATCTGTGACCCATTGGTTTTCCAGTAGGGTGTTATTTAATTTTCACGTGTTTATGAATTTATTATAGTTTTTTTGCAACTGATTTCCAATTTCATTGCACTACGGTCAGATAATATGCATTGGTTAATTTCAATTCCTTTGTATTTACTTAAGCAAATACTATGGGCTACTATGTATTCTTTTTGGAGAAAGTCCCATGCCGACCTCATAAGAACGTGTATTCTGATGTTGTGGGGTATAATTCTTTGTAGACGTTTACTAAGTCCATTTGTTCGCAGGTTTGGTTTAGTTCTATATTTCTTTGTTGGTATTTTTTCTTTAAGTGATCTATGTATTTGTGAAAGTGGGATTTTAAGATCTCTCATTACAATTGTGTTAGTGCTTATTTCATTTTTCATGTCCATTAATATTTGTTTTATATATTTGGATGCTCCTATAATTGGTGCATATATGTTTATGAGTATCTCTTCTTCTTGAAGTTTTCTTCAACAAGTATGTAATGACCTTTTTCACTTTGGATCAGTTTTTTCTTGATATTAACCCTGTCTGCAAATAGAATAGCCATCCCTGATTTATTATGGGTTCTTGTTACATGGAGTATTGTTTGTCACCCTTTCACTTTCAGTCTATGAGGTTTTCTTTCTTTCTTTCTTTCTTTCTTTTTTTTTTTTTTGAGTTAAATGTGTTTTTTTTTTTCTTCAGCATATTTTTGGCTCTTGTTTCTTGAACCATTCTGCCAGTCTGTTTCTTTTGATTGGTGAACTGAGGTCATTTACATTAATGGTTATAATTGACAGGTACTGACTTTTCTCTGCCATATTATTTTCCTACTGTTGGTTCTTTGTCTTTTTCCTCTGCTTAATTGCTTGTCCTGCCCAGTTGCTTCTTTCTATAGTTATTCTTGCAATTGTGCTCATTGCTATGTCTTTCTAGAATATCTTTCTGAACACTTTGTAGAGAGCTGGTTTGATGGTCAGGAATTTCTTCAGTTGTTATTTGTCATGGAAATATCTTACTTCTTCATTAATTTTGAAAGATAGTTTTACAGGTTATTTCAATGTGGGTTGACAGTTGTTTTCTCTCAGGATTGTAGTGTAAACTCTGGTTGACTTAGGGATTTGTGTTGAGAACTATGCTGTGATTCTGATGGGCTTTCTTTTAGATGATTTTTTTGTTTTTCATAACAGCTTTTAATATTCTGTTCTTGTGCTGAATTTCTGAAATCTTATTTATTTATGTGTATTGGTGTAGATTTATTTTATTTATTTATTTATTTATTTATGCAGAAGAAAAGAAAAAAAGACATATATAACAAAGACAAAAAACAAAACAGACAAACAAACGACTAGAGTAAATGCACAACAGTAACATTATAGGTTTACAAAACAGGATGATAGAAACTTGACAATGGTTGCAATAATGCGTATTGATATCTTTATAATGGTTGTTTACATTAACAGATATAGACTTGTAAAATTGATCTAATCATATCAGTATTAATTGTTCTTTCTCAATAACGAATACATTCAGCAGTGTGTTTTAGTTATCTTACATATACATATATACAGATTTATATCTTTTCCTTTTCCCTTCCCTCTTTTCCCCCTTTTCCCTTCACAGTTACTTTTGCTCTTTGAGCTGTTTTTTTACCCAGTCACGACTTGAAACCATACTCATAAGTGAAATAAATCAAACCCACATGTGTAAATACTGTATTGTCTCCCTAGTGTAAGAAACTGAAAAAATATATGTGATCCAAAATCTATAATAAATACTATGGAAGTGTAGATTTATTTTAGTCATGGCTAATTGGAGTGTTATGTGCCTCACTTAATCTCTATGTCAAATTGTTTTTCTATGCTTAGGAAATTTTCTGCTGTTACTTCTGTGCACATGTTTTATCATGTCATTTTCACTGGCTCCTGCTTTTTTTTATTAACTCTGATAAATCTTATGCTGTCCTTCGCATCATCTTGACAATTTTGAATTTCTTTTCATGGTCCCTTGCTGTTTTTAATATAGCTTTTTTTTATGATCACTACCCATGATCCTATTGTCTCAGTCTCGTATTTTGTTTTCACTTTCATACTTGTGGTTTTGCAAATTTTTGGTGGCATTACTAATTTTTTGAATATCTTTTTAAGTTTGTGTCCTGGATTCCATTTCTTTGGTATGTTGGGCATTCATCATTCCCATCATTTTCCTATGCTCCACTATTTTTCATTTATGACTACTCTAGATTTGTGAGTAAGTCTTTCTTAAGAGTTGTCATTTTTTTTTACATGGGAGGTTATTTCTCATCTGATTTCTTTTATACTCTCATACATTCTTTTTAACTTCTGTGTCTGTGATTTTAAAAATTTCAGGTGGGTGGCTCCCATTTTCCTCTACTTCATTGTCCCCTGGAGTTGTTCTAGGTGTGTTGGAGGTCTGGTGTTAAATTTTGCTTCTGTGCTTTGCCATGTTCTATTATTATTTTGTTTTCTGTTCTGATGCTTGTAAATTTCTTAAATAGCTTTATTACTAGTACTGAGGCCTCCTAACTAAATGTCTGTTTTTCAGAGATGTCTTCTCTAGGTGTAGGAGGTTCTCGTTATGTGTTTGTCCCAAGATCCTACATTTCCAATTTATTATGAATGACATGTTGCTATTTACTTGAGTCAGTCACCAGTCCTTTGATACTGGACTATGGTGTTGGCTATGATCCCAGACAATCACAGTGTTGTTATACAAAGAAGAGCAACTGACTATAACAAGTGTAACATCCTGGCTAATTACTGGTTTGTTGTTGCTGTGGCACTGCAAAGGCTGTTTAAATTCCTAGTCCTTCAAGCCACTGGTAGCAGGACAGGAGGTGCTGTGCTGTTCCATTCACTCCGTATCCCTGCAGTGCCTAGCCTGGTTATCCCTACAAGTTCCAAATAGCTGTTTGGGTGCAAAAAACCATGGTGGCTAGTAAAGGATGGAGAAATTCACTCACTCTTGTTTTTGCCAGTGGAATTTGCTGCCAGGCTGCAGCATCCACTGTTTGGAGAGAGGTAAAAGAGGCAAGGGTCTTTATATCCAAAATTTAACCTGTGTAGTTTGAGGTAGCTGCATTTCAGTCTATCTTTTTTCTTTTCTTCTTTATTTTTCTTTTCTTCTTTTAAACATTCTAGTATGGCACTCTGTTCAACCTACAGGTGGGCCACCCAATAGCAACCTTGTGGCCCAAATCACTACTTTATTAAGTTCTATACTTATGTTTTATTTGATCTACAAGTCTCTTATTTCAGATTTTCTTATTTTAATATTTTTTAGTTTTAACATTTATTTATTTATTTATTTATTTTTGGTACTGGGGTTTGAACTCACAACCTCGCACTTACTAGTCAAGTGTTTAAGTGCTGAGCTAAATCCTCAGCACTTATTTATTTATTTATTCATATATTTATTTTTAATTTTAAACAAAAGAAAGGCAAGAAACCAAAGCAAAACAATTTCACAACCAACCAATAAGAGAGTAACAATCATCAGCACATTGCATATCATGATATTCACAGAAATCATTTAGGATAAAAAATATAGACATGAAACTTTATCCAAAAAATTATTAGCACAAAACTTTTGCCTCAGTGAATCAAGAGACACCAGCTACATTTGACATCAGGATATATGTCCTTTCCTTTCTTTCAATTACCCGTGTTTCTAATTAACTTTCTCTGACTATGTCCAACATGACTCCTCTATTTAACCATGCTGAATTTTCTGATCTATTTTCAGAAAGCTATCTCACTTCTGTGTATAAGAAAAGACACGTGGGCTCTATTTCCATCTCCTCACAGAGCCTGGTAATATATGTGAGTTAAGGGCATATGCATTAACGTAGTTGATAATTTTAATCATATTCCACAGAACATTATTAATTTCAAATATATATTTTTTGGCTCACCAGAATTTCTCTATGGATGGCACAGCAATACATTAAAAAATAACCTCATTGATCTGAGTAGTAAAACTGGAAAGCTGTCCACCTGTGCATATATTGACACAACATGACCCAATGTTTTCCTGATATGTAATCATTTAAGACTTTAATAGTTGTGCAGCTATGGTGCTGGTGGGTTGCAAAAATACACATGATAGATCCTCAGATACATCTTTCTGAAAAACATATGGTATGAAAAGCAAGCATTGCTGCTTTATTGTACACATTAGGAGACTCACATGGTTGAATTGTATACTGCAGTGTCTCAATCCTCTCCAACAACTGTTCTTCAAAATCCTTTGCTGTTTCATTGGTTTGTTTAGTTATGGTGCTAAGGTGAAAGAGGAACCATTTGAATTTCATTGTCTCTTAAAGTTTCAAAGTAAGTGTTCATAGCATCAGAAAGGATCAACTCTTCACCAATAGTAAAGGGTTTCTTAGCTAGCAACATAGTTAGCAATTCAGAATGATGCTATCAGTGCAGACATGTTCGATAAAGTAGTTGACTTCAATAATTGCTACCGTTCTTCATGTGTATGTTTCTTCTTTGTTTTGAACTTGTCTTTTAATGCAGAATACTTTTTCTGTATGTAGTAAATCAGTTTGAAGTTTTTATGGCCTTACTGAGTAGTCAGTCACTACATATTATACAAAACAGGTCTGTCAAAATTTAATCACCTGTTGTAGTGAATCTATAATTTAAGTAGGACTTCTGGTATTTTTTAATTTATGAAGAAAAATTTCACAGAAAATAAGAAAATAAAAATAGTTAATTCACCATGTATCATTATCTTCAGAATGTAACTCAGAGTACAAATCATAGAACAAAAAGATTTTTACAAAAAAGAAACAAACAGATAACAACACATCTCCCTTCTAGATATTTTCACAGAATAATTTAAAGCACCATATTATATGAATACATGCATGTGCATGTTTCTAGAAACAGAATTGCCCATCAATAGATGAACAGATAAGGAAAAAATGACGTTTTCTCTTAAGTGCAGTTTTCTTTTTTTGTTGACAGTCTTAGGGTCTTCTGCCATCTCACCTTTGGTTCTTTTCTCCTTTTCAAAGAATATCTTCAGTGATGTTTGTATTTTACTCACTTTGGATAAGGCTAGTTTCTGTGCTTACCAAAACTATGAGACAAGTGAGCAGTGCAGAAAAGAGATATGAATGAAAGTGGTAAATAAAAGAATAGTTGGGCCATGCATAGACTAAAATAAGGGTCAGATTCTGACTGAAAGCGTGAATCCAGACAGAGCTTTAATCATCCCTTGTCACTCACTGACAGTGTTTTAATATAAGTCTGTAAACAATTGTGGTCTCTGTGCATCCAAACTTCTCTGCAAATGTTAGTCTATATTGGCAGTTGTTATTCAGAAAAACACATCCCTGCAAATAAGATCATTGGGCATTAGATACTCATAAGATTATGCATGCTAGATTCTTCCCAAGCACAATTCATAGTACGGTTCATGTTCTTATTATAAACTAATGCTGCCACTGTTCTCACAGGGGATTGAGCTCAGGCGGTAAGTGATATGGAGTGGCTCTAAGTACAGATGAAACTTCATTTACTTGCCCACCACTTAGATTCTTTTGTGCACTCTGGTTCCTAACAAGTCATGAGCTAGTATACGTCCATGACCCATGTGTTAGGGACCACTGCCCCTGTAATTATGTGGTTTTTCAAATTTGGGGATTGAAGCCATGGTCTTTTCTATGAGTCACCTCCCTTTGATTTCTTTTTTAGTTTTGTAAAAGTGTCTTGCTAGTCATTAAGTTGCCCTTGCCAGGATACAATTGTGATCCCCTTCCCCCAGTTCCCAGAGTGCTGGGATAACAAGATACTTCACCATGCCTAGTTGTTCTGTTTCTAATTTTGGGAAATCCTTTATAGTGTTATCCACAATATCTGTGCTAATTTTCGTTTATACTAAGGTTGCAAAAATATTCACTTCTTCACCTTCTTAAGAGTATTAAATAGCTTCCTTTTGTTATTTTAAGAGTTCTTTAAGTCTTTTGGATGAATAAACATATACTTTTAGAATCAACCACCTAGGCATGCTTTCAAGTTAATTCTAATAGTATTTTTAATATTGGAATTAATGCAAATTACTTAGTAGTAATACTTTCTATTTTGTAAATCAACTAAATATCAACAACTTTTGAAGCAATTAATAAGGTAAGAAAATATGCATAAGGTTTCACTTTTTTGGTATAATATATAACATTCAGAGTATATTGCTTTTTTGTCTGATGTGCCCGGTAGAAAAAAACCAAAAAACCCCTCTACATCTGGTACTTTCTAATTCTACTCTTGTTGTCATCTCTGGTATCAACACTGCTTAATTCAAACAATAACTTCAGTACCTTCAATTATATCCAGCAGCAGGGGTACATACAGACTGTATAAGCAGAAAGTGTTACGCAATTATGCCAAGAACAAAAACAATAACGTAATTTTTATAAATATGTAGAATACTCTTCATACAGGTATTTGGCCATAACTTTTCATAGTAGAATGTTCTCAGAAAGAGTTTTATTAAAATTTTATGACTCATAAAAGTCATATTCCTTTTTAAACAAATTAAACTTTTCTTTAAGCAAAGATTTTTTCAGCACTTAACTAGCAGTCTTCAATTAATTGTGGTACTTTGGACTGTTACTTTTTGTTGACTCAGTTATAAAATGAGCATAGTCATTACTGTGATTATGAAATAGTGATTAAAATGTTTTAAAACATACCCAAGATATAAATGATTGAAAATAACAAAAACAAGAACAAACTAGTTATCTAACTGCTAACTTTGAATGAGGGTGATGAAAAGCAGCCATTAGTACACAGCAATGGCTGATGGAATTAACTAACAAATTTTAGCAAAGCCCATGCAATAGGAAAATTAAGGAGAATAAGGAGAAAAAAGAAAAAGGACACAAAAAGAAAGAAAAGAGAAAAGGAAGGGAAGGACAAACTAGGCTGGGGAGGTTTGGAGAAGTGGCAATACTAGAAGGGAAAAGAATATTAATCTATTTTCCATCTTGACAGAATTAGATTTCTGCAGGTGTTAATGAAAATAGTAAAATAAATACAGAAAAAGTTTATGTAATTTGTTGATAAGGAATCCAATTGGCTCATATTATACGTCATTTCTGTGACACTGCAAAAAAGATTTCTATTATGATTAAGAGGGATATGATGTATTTCAAAAATCATAGCTTCTCTGTAAAACAGGTAAGAGTGAGTAGGATTCTTACCTAAGCAGTTCTTGGAAATGTGAATTACTGAACTCTGAGTATACAGGGCAGAGGTCTGAGTCACAACCATCCTTGCAGTTTTAACTGTAAAATCTTTGTGTCAAATTACTTGACGTGCAGTTCCACTCTAAGATTTAACCACAGAGTTTGATTTATGTAATCACATAGTTCCAGTTTCATAGCCCATTTTCAGTTTATCAAAAGTCATCTTATTTGAATGGAAATTTAATGGCAACTGGCACATTCTATGTATTTTAGAGTTCTATCCTGAAAGATAATCCTCAGGAGCCAGACCTCCAGTTTTGAAGAAGACTTCAGGTTTTGAGTTACACAAATTTTAAAAACTTTGAGGCAGAACTCAGACTGAAGCAAATCTCAGGTTTTGAGTTGTATCTTATAGGTTTACTAATCTTTGGGACTAACGATTGTAGAACTTTTCTTCTTAATACTCATGATTGATTTTTTTCTTTATGTCTGGGACATTTATTCCACCAGAGATGGTTAACCACCTTCTCCCTGACTAGGTTTGTGCTCTTGTACTTAACTGTGTTTATTGGTAAAAATAATTTTGTTATTTTATCAGAACCAGTACTATATCTCTATTTTAATTGATTTATTTATGTATTCATTAGTGAAATTATCATTGATCTTCAATAGTATACTAAATATTCCAAGAATATTTTAAACTTACATATAGGGTCTATTTTTCCGAAAACAGTTCCTCAGCAATAAGATGTGCTTTTTAAAATATACAATATTTAATCTCAGGTCTACTACATTAAATTAATCATAATTTTTTCCATACTGTATCATTTTTTTCATGGCCACTCTATTTCTTTATTCAAGAAAATTATAGCTATGAAAATATGACCTAATATAAGAAGTAAACAATTTGCAATTCCTTTTTATGCTTATGTGCTCAGCTTTGTACCTACCTCTCACCTCCTCTCATTTGAAGTTACTAATGTCTTACTTTTTCTCTTTTTAAAAGGCCATTTGTAGTTTTATCATAGCCCTACAAGGTATTAAATTACTTTTCAATTCATTTTTCCTCTTGTAAATCATGCTGAATGAATCCTTTCTAAGAACTTTTCTTCTGTTATTATATTTCACTTAATATTTCTGTATCATCTTATAGAGGAGTACTTCATTAGCTGTAGTTCAGAACAATATTGTCTATTTTGTCAATGTGCATCAGTATAAACTTGTGTACAATGCTTGCATACATGTGCAAGAATTGATCTTGAGAGCAGACTCACTGAACCTTAGGGTGTGTGAATGTTCTAAAATAAGGCTGATTTTTTCAAAGTGACTAATCTAGAAATCATTTCTATTAGTAATGTTTAAGAAATCCTTTTGATTCACATAGTCAGAAAATTTAATGCTTTTCCTTCTCATTTAGGTAGATTTAGAGCTGAATTAAATGGAAGAAATAAACCAATCTGTGGTGTCAAAATTCAATATTCTTGAACTTTGTGACTCATGGGAGCTCCAGACCTTCTTTCTAGTGATATTTTCTTCACTTTATTTGATCACCATTTTAGGCAATGCCTTTATTATAGTCATAATCATCACCGACCCCCATCTGCACTTCCCCATGTACTTCTGTTGGCCAAACTTCCTTTCATTGACTTCTGCCTTTCCTCAGTCACTACACCTAAAATGATCACAGACTTTCTCAAGGAAAAGAAGACCATCTCCTTTGGAGGGTGTATGTGCCAGATTTTCTTTGGACACTTCTTTGGAGGAGGTGAAATGGTACTGCTTGTTTCAATGGCCTATGACTGCTATGTGGCCATCTGTAAACCACTCCATTACTCTAGCATCATGAACAGACATAAGTGCATCGGATTAGTGTTGGTGTCATGGATCATTGGCTTTGTACATTCATCTAGCCAACTAGTTATTATTTTAAAGCTGCCCTTCTGTGGACCAAGAGAATTGGATAGCTTTTTTTGTGATATTCCATTGGTGATCAAGTTAGCTTGCATGGACACCTATATTCTAGAAATTTTGATAAATGCTGACAGTGATGTACTGGCAACCATCTGATTCATTCTGTTGCTGATCTCTTACTCTCATATTATTTTACTGTCTACTGTCACTCTAAGAATGGATCATCTAAGGCTTTTTCTACTTGCACTGCCTACATCACAGTGGTGGTGTTATTCTTTGGGCCCTGCAGCTTCATCTCTCTGTGGCCAGTCAGCATTACATGGGTGGACAAGTTTCTTTCTGTGTTTTATGCAGTGATCACTCCTCTCCTAAATCCAGCCATTTATACCTTTAGAAACAAAGAGATTAAAATTGCCTTGAGGAGACTAAAATGTTAGCATATGAATTCCAGTGGTTATTTCAGGGACTTGCAACATTAGGTTATGTGCTGTAAGGTCTTTAAATTAACCATAATTGTCCTACTCCACAGCAAAATAAGCATGATCAGGAAAAATACGATTTTGACTGTTTATAAATCTAAGAATAATTTTGAATCTGGGATAGTCAATATTTAGAAATCTCCCATAGCTTAGAAGGAAATTTGTCTCTGTTTTCTCATTTTGACATTCAAATAAAAATTAAATAAATGCAGAATTTGCAAAGATCACACCCATATGTCTGTATATACAAATATATACAAATATGCATGCATGTAGCACCCATTTCTTGAGCAAGAAATGACTTAAACAAGGCAAATGATTAGAGGAAATATGTCAACAAAAGATCTGGAGATAGTTTTCAGAAAATAATTCTAACCATAATCCAGTTTGAGTTAATTTTTGTAGGTGATGTGTTAGAGACCACTGTGAAGGGGCTTTGAGCAGGGTTTAAAATTAACTAATTGGCTTTCTGTTTATCTGTGGGCCTGTCCAAGGCCTAGGCCCCTTGACTGGTGATGGGAGCTGATTTATTGTAAGTGAACCTCTATAAATCACTGGTCCTGGCCGAGGCCTGTGGTGGCCAGTGAGGCCAGGAATACCTCAAAAGGCAAGATAAGGTCACCACCGAAGATGCCTGGCTCAGACTCAAGTAAATAGATAGAGACTGCAGCTGCAAACATCACATATCTGCAGTGTCTCTTTCCCACCATAAATGCCATCATGGAGATAAGACAGTTCTCCTTAATTGGCATAATTTACTACTTGGAGAAGTCTTTCAAGTGACTCCCAAGGTCCTGCTCATTTCCCACGCTTTCCTCAGTATCCCCTTTCTTTGTCTGCTTTGATAATAAATATGGGCAATGCAGAGAGGTCTTTGTCTTAGCCCTCATGACAACCACAGAGTCAAGAACTTTGCAGGGGCTTTGATCCTCCTGGAGCCCTAAAATCATACCACTTGTCTCATTTATTTAAGCCTTTGCCATGCACTCATTCTGGAGATTGGGGATCTAGGCTGGGTCCCTGATAGTGATGCATGTTAAGTATCCAATTTTACTTTTTTACATAGGTATGTATTCAAGAAATCATCTTTACTTCATGAGTTCCTTTTGCCTTTGTCACATATTAGCTGACCATAAATTCTAGAGTTTATTTCTAGTCTCAACATGTTCTATGGATCCATGTGACTGATTTTATGCCTGTACCATACTATTTGGATTACGTTGCTTGATAAAACAATTTCAATTCAGAAGTACTATACCTCTATCTTTGTTCTTCTTGTTTAAGATTGTTTTGTCTGTGAGTTTTTGTGATTCTATGAAAATTGTAGATTTTGTCTGTAAACAATGCCACTGGAATACAGTTAAAGATTTTATTGTATATTTAGAATGTCTTGAGCAGTGTGAACCTTTTACTTTTTAAATTTTTTACATTTTTTATTTTAAAGTGAATAAAACAGAATGGAACAGAATGGAACAAAGCAGGTCATAAGAGAACAATGCAAGCAACACAGGACCTCAAAACAAAACAACAGAAAATCAACAGTGGTTAACTTGTCTATTGTTTTCTTAGAAATAGTTTTCCATACCTTCATACACAATAAATTCAAATAAAACAAAATAGTATACAACCAATCAAAACAAAAGAAAGAAAGCATTATGGCACTTCAAAACAAGGCAATAGGAAATCAGCAATGGCTACCATAACGTCTCTTGTTTTTTTCGAAAGAGCTGTCCATAACTTCAAACATATTGAAATCAAATAACAGAAAACAGACTAAAGTCACCCACAACAAAATACTGAAAGAATTACAGGACTTCAAAACAAGGTAACAGGTAATGAACAATGGTTACTATAATGTCTTGTTTTCTGCAAAACAGTTATCCATACTATCACTCATAATAAAATCAAATAAAACACAACAGAATAAAACCTATCAAAACAAAAAATAACAGCATTACAGGACTTCAAAACAAGATGATAACAAATCAGCAATAGTTACTGTAATGTCAGGTTTTCTTCAAAATTGCTGTTTATATCATCATCTATAATAAAATCAATTCTTGTAAACTTTTCAGGAGAAATCTAGGCATGCATAGCCTCTTCACGTACATCTATCCTTTCTATATTAGAGGGAAGAACAAAACAAAACAAAAAACAAAATGCATGAAAAGCAAGAAGCAAATGAGACAAATAAATACAACAACAAAAAAAAAAAACCCCAAAGCCATACCAATATAGCTTTCAAACAAGGTGGCAGGAATTTAACAAAGTTGTTATCTTGCATAGATATCTTCAAAGGAGTTACTCAGATTACCAGATATAGACTTGCAAAATTGATCCAATCCTATGAATGTTAACTGTTTTGTTCCAATAACTGATAGAATTAATAGTACAATCATCTTAGTTATCTTAAGTGCATATATACAAATTTATAGCTTTTTTCTTTTCCCTTCCTTCTTTTCTCCTTTTCCTTGAGTTATTTTTCCCCTATGAGTAGTTTCTTACCCTTTCACAATATTTATTGAAGATTCTGTATCTTATTTACTCTTTCAGTTTCTTAAACTAGAGAAACAATACAGTATTTACACATGTGAGCTTGATTTATTTTACTTAGAACAGTATAAACATTTTAATAATATTAATATTTTAATACTTAGAAATTGTGCACATGGGCAGTCATTCCATTTACATGTTAGTATTTCATTTCTTTCATTTGTGTTCAATAATTTTCAATATGCAATTTTTTCTTTCCTTGGTTCAATTTATCCCAATATATTTTATTCTTTTCAATTTTATTTTAAGTGATATTAGTATCTTTGTTTGTTGTTTGGAAGGATTATTGTTATTGCATAGGAATGCAGCTATTGTACTGAATTTGTATTGTTGTTTAGACTGCAACTTGATTTTGAAACTATAAAGCTAGAATAAAGCAGGAAAAATATCCATGGTATTGCTGTGGTCAAAGACTTTTTGAATATGCCACCAAAATTCCAAGCAACAAAAGCAAAAATAATTGAGTCAACTAAGAAGCATCTCCTTATAAAGGAAAAAAAAAAAAACAATGAAATGAAAAGAAAACACACAGAATGGAAATATATTTAAAAATAAATAGTCTAATACAGAATTAAATCAAAGATATATGAAAAGCTCACACAAATCAATGACTATAAATCATATAACAGTTAAAAATGGAGAGAGGGCTGAAATGGACCTTTGTGTGAAAAGGGATGTAAATAGGAACAATATATGAGGCAAAGGCTCTCAATATCACTAATAACCAGGCAAGTGAAAATAAAAGGCATAGTGAAATATCACCACACAACTAAGAGGAAGGCTAGCGTCCAAGTGCATGACATAATGCTTGATGAGATAATGAAAAAGCAGAAATCTTTCAACACTGTGATTGGATTGTAAGTTGGTATGATCACTGCAGAAAACAGTATAAGAGTTTTTTCAAAAGCTTAACAAATACAACTGCCATATAACTCAGCAGTCTCTTTTCTGAGTATATTCACAAAGAAAGTGAAATCATGACTACACTCCACACTGAGATATATGGATTACCACCCATGTAGCAGCATTACTCACAATAGTCCCTGAAAAGATGTGAAAACAATTTAAGTATTTTAATTGATGAGTAAATAAATAATGAATGTTGGACTTCATACACAATGAAATTTAGAAAATCTTATAATTGTAACAATATAGATAGAGCTAAAGTGGATTATCTGTTATATTAGTCAGACAGAGAGAAAAACACTACATGATTTCACTTATATGTGCAATCTAGGAAGTTGATCTCATAGAAATAGAGTTGACAAGTTGGTGAAAAGGGGAGATTGTGGCCAAAAAAGTACAAATTTTCAAGCATGGACTGAATAAGTTCAAGAGATGTAATACAGAGTGTGGTGAGCTGATGTGTATGAAATAACTTGAAAAATATGTGTATTTAAACCATCACACTCTAAACTTAAGATCATCAATTACTGGAAAATAAAATTTTGAAATGAAACTGAAAAAATAAAATTTTCATACTAGAAAAAATACTAATAAAATATTTATTATTCAGAAATCTCTTATGTCATTTGCAGTATATCTTTCTAAAGAAAAATGTCATAAAACTGCAAAAAATTTTTTAAAAATTAGCTAAAAAGAAAACTGAAGATTGAAAAAATAAAAATACCTGCTGTACAATGAACTATACCAACATCACTGATGTTTAAAGAATATTCATTGATTGTTTCATGGACACTGAGGTCAGAAATTATAATAAAAGTGACTTTTTAAGCCGGGCGTGGTGGCACACGCCTTTAATCCCAGCACTCGGGAGGCTGAGGTAGGTGGAGCGTTGTGAGTTCGAGGCCGGCTTGGGCTACAACGCGAGTGCAAGGCCGGCCTGAGCTGCATAGTGCGACCCTGCCTCCAAAAACCAGGGCCGGGAGTTTGGCTCAGTGGCTTAAGCGCCTGCCCTGGCAGGCGCGAGGTTGTGAGTTCAATCCCTGGTGCCGCAAAAAAAAAAAAAAAAAAAAAAAAAAAAAAGAGTGACTTTTTATAAGTGTGGCTATTGCATAACAACTGGAAAGGGCTTCAGTCAATTCACACTGAAACAAAAATGAGAGTAGGAATCACAAACCTAACCCAAGAAGCAATCATTCTTGAGGCTCTATCTTCTTTCTCCTCCTAGCATATGTCAATTTTCCACTTGTTGTACCTCTGTATAAACTGTTCCATTTTTTTACAATTTATTTTGGAAAGCAAAACATAAAAAAGAGTAGAAATAATACAGGATTTCCAAAGAAAACAGTAAGAAATCAACACTAGTTAACATATTGCGTATTATTGTCTTAGAAGAAGAAGTTCAAGTTACAAGATCTAGGAATAAAAAATGATCAGAGAATCAAATAATGATAACACAAACTATTCTTTTTGATGAACAGAATTAGTAGTATAATTATATGCCTTGCACACTTATACATACATACAGGTATATGTATATACCTACATACATATAATCTTTTCCTTTCTTCCATTTCTCCTTTCTCCTATCCCAGTTGTTCCTTAATTTTGGGCACTTTCTTTCCCTTTCATTATTACAATATCTATTGCACATTTTGGATCTCATTACCCTTTCAGTATTTTATTATTATTGTTTATTTTTTTACACAAGAGAGACAGTATGATATTTACAGATGTGAGTCTGATTTATTTCACATATGAGTATAGTCTCAAGTTGCCTCCATTCACCTATAAAAGCCTCAAGATCATCCCATTTTAGGCTAATAGTCCATTGTATAAAAATACCACATATTTTTCATTCATTCTGCATATGATGGGTTTTTTGGTTGTTTCCAAGATTTAGCTATTACGAATTGTTCTGCTATAAACATGGGTGCATGTATATCACAATGACATGATATTTTCAATTTTTCTGGGAAAATACCCAGAAGGGGAATAGCTGGATTGAATGGGACTCTCAATGTTAGTTCTTTTGAGGAATCTCCACACTTATTTCCACAGTTGCCACACCAGTTTACACTCTCACTAACAGTGGAGAATTGTTCCTTTTTCTCCACAGCCCCGCCAACATTTGTTATTGGTTGATTTCTTGATGGCAGCCATTCTTTCTGAAGTAAGATGAAATCCCAGTGTTGTTTTAATTTGCATTTATTGAATGACCAGTGATGTTGAGCATTTCTTCATGTATTTATTTGCCGTTTATGTTTCTTCATCTGAGAAGTGCATGTTCATCTCAGTTGCCCATTTTTGGACTGGGTTTTTGAATTTGGGGTTTCTGATGTTTTTCAATTCTTTATATGTTCTGGATATAAGCCCTTTGTCTGAGGGACAAGTTGGCTAAAATTCTTTCCCGTTCTGTGGGTTTTCATTTCAGTTTATTAATGATTTCTTTGGAATTACAAAATCTTTTAGATGATATCCCAGTTGTTCATTCTTTGAAGTACTTCCAGTGTGGTTGGTGTTTTGTTTATGAACTCTTTTCCTAACCCTATGTCTTCAAGATTTCTACCTAACTTGTTTTCCAGTAATTCAGTGTTTCTATTTTAACAATTAGATTTTTGACCCATTTTGACTGTAGTCTAGTGCTTGGTGATAGAAATGGGTCTAGTTTTAGTCTTTGGCATGTGGAAAGCCAATTTTTCCAGCACCACTTATTAAAAAGGCTATCTTTCTTCCAGGGAACGTGTTTAGCCCCTTTGTCAAATATAGGATGGCTGAGTGTCTTTGTAGTTGTATTTACATCTTCTGATCTGTTCTGTTGATCCTCAGGTCTATTTTTTTTTGCCAGTACCATGCTAATTTTATCACTGTAGCTTTGCAGTACAATTTTAAGTCAGGGATTGAGAATCCTCTTGCCTTGTTTTTGTTTTCCAGGATAGCCTTTGATATTCTAGGTCTCTTCTGTTTCAAAATGAATTTTAGCAATGTTTTCTCTAGGTCTGTAAGATATGTTAATGGTATTTTGATTGGCAATGCATTAAATCTGTATAAAAGTTTTGGAAATATGGCCATTTTCACTATGTTTTTTCTTCCTAACCAGGAGCAAAGAATTTCTTTCCATTTTCTAACATCCCCTTTAATCTCCTTTTTTAGACTACTATAGCTTTCAACATATAGGTCTTTTACATTCTTTGTTAGGGTGATTCCTAAGTATTTCATAATTTTGGATGCTATTGTAAAAGGTATTATTTCCATAATTTCTCTCTTGGTGAGCTTGTTGTTTGAATACAGGAATGCTATTGATTTTTGAGTGTTGACTTTGTGTCCAACTACACTACTGAATTTGTTTTTTTTTTTAATTTGTTCATTAACTCTAATAGCCTTTTGATGGAGTTTTTACTGTCTTCTATGTAGAGTATCATGTCATCTGCAAATAGTGATAATTTAATTTCTTCCTTTCCTATCCTTATTCCTTTTATTTCTCTCTCTTGTCTGATTGCTCTGGGTAATGTTTCCAGAACTGTAGTGAATAGGAGTGCTGATAGTGGAATCCTTGTCTTGTTCCTGATTTTAGAGTGAAAGTTTTCAGTTTTTTTTTCCATTTAGTAAATGGTGACTGTTGGTTTGTCATAGATGGCTTTTATCAGATTGAGGTAGATACCATCTATTCAAAGTTTCTGCAAGGTTTTAATCATGAACAAGTGTTGGACTTTGTCAAAAGCTTTTTCTGTGTCTATTGAGATGATCATGTGATTTTTGTCTTTGGCTCTATTGGTGTGGTGTATTGCATTTATTGATTTGCATGTTTTAAAACATCCCTGCATTCCTGGAATAAATTCCACTTGGTCGTGATGTATAATCTTCTTGGTGATTTGCTGCATTCTATTTGCCAGTATTTTATTAAGAACTTTTGCATCAATGTTTATCAGGGAAATTGGCCTATACTTCTTTCTGGATGGGTCTTTCTCTGGTTTTTGTATCAGAGTAATACTTGCCTGCAGGAATGAGTTAGGGAGGATTGCTTCCCTTTCAATTTCATTGAAGAGTTTGAGGAGTATTGCATTAAATCTTCTCTAAATTTCTTGTAAAATTCAGCTGTGAATCCATGAGGACCTGGGCTTTTCTTTGTTTGTAAGTTTTTAATCACATTTTCAACTTCAGTAGCTGATATTGGGTTATTCAAAATTGTTATGTCTTCTTGATTCAGCTTTGGCAATTCATATGTTTCTAGGAATCTGTCCATTTCCTCCGTGTTTTCTGCCCTATGTGAGTAAAGATTTTCAAAGTGGGTATCATGATCTTCTGAATTTTCATGGGATCTGTAGTAATTTTACCCTTTTCATTCCTTGCTGCATGAATTTGAGTTTTTTCTTTCTTTTTCTTGATAAGGTTGGCTAGAGGTTTATCAATTTCATTTATTCTCTCAAAGAACAATTTCTTTGATTTATTAATTCCTGGTATTGCTTTCTTAGTCTCAATTGTGTTAGTTTCTGCTCTGATATTTATATTTATCTCTCTTCTATGAGCTTTGGGTTTGACTTGCTCTTCCTTTTGTAGAAGCTTGAAGTGTGGCATTAGGTTGTTTTCTTGTGATCCTTCTGTTTTTCTGGTGTGGCAGTTCATTGTTTACTTGATGTGACAATTTATTGCTATATATTTCCCTCTTAGGACAGTTTTCATTGCATCCCACAAGTTTCAGTATGTTGCATCTGCATTTTCTTTGAATTTTAGGTATTGTTTAATTTCTTCTTTAGTTTCATCTGTAACCCTTTGGTTATTCAAGAGGTTGTTATTTAATTTCCATGCGTTTATGTACTTTTTGCAGCTTGTTTTGCCATTGAATTCCAATTTTGGTGCACTATGATCAGATAATATGCATGGGGTAATTTCAATCCCTTTGCGTTTACTTAAGCATGTTCTATGGGCTAATATATGGTGTGCAGCTGAGAAAAATGTGTACCCTGATGCTGTTCAGTGGAACACTCTGTCAATGTATACTAAGTCTATTGTTCACAGGTTTGATTCAGTTCTCTTATTTCATTGTCAGCTTTTTGTCTGGTTGATCTATCTCTTTGTGACAATGGAATATTAAGGTCCCCTGTTACAATTCTGTTATTGTGCATTTGGTTTTTTGTGTCTATTAGTATTTGTCCAATATAGCTGGGTGCTCCTGTATTGGGTGCATATATATTCATGATTGTTAGCACTTCCTCTTAAATTTTTCCCTAAGAAGTATGTAGCGACCTTTTTTAATCTCTTTTGATCATTTTTGGTTTGAAGTTTACACTGTCAGCAAACAGAATAGCTACCCCTGCTATTTTCTGGGTTCCTGTCATATGAAATATTGCTTTCCATCATTTGACTTTTAGTCCATGAGTTTCTTTTTGAGTCATATGTGTTTCTTCTATACAGCATATTGCTGGATCTTGGGTTTTTTTTTTGTTTTGTTTTGTTTTTGCCCAGCACCAGGGATTGAACTCACAACCTCGCACCTGCCTGACAGGCTTGTAAGCTGCCGAGTCAAACTCCTGGCCAAAATCAGGGCCAGGAGGTTTTTTTTTTTTTTTTTTTTTGCAGCACCAGGTTTTGAACTCACAACCTCGCACCTGACAGACAGGTGCTTAAGCCACTGAGCCAAACTCCTGGCTGGATCTTGTTTTTTGATCCATTCTGTCAACTTATTTCTTTTAATAGGTGAATTGAGGCCATTTACATTGATGGGTATACTGATACGTACTGGATCAGGTTTGTCATGTTATTTTCCTATTGTTGGTTTCCTGTTTTTCCCCCTTGTTTATCTGCTTGCCCTGTGCAGTGGTTTCTTTCTGTTATCATTCTGGAAATTGTAGTCATTTTTATCTCTCTCTAGTATGTCTTTCAGTACTCTTTCTAGGGTTTGTTTGATGGACATGAATTTCTTAAATTTTTCTTTGTCATGGAAATACCTTATATTTGCATTAAATTTCAAAGAAAGTTTTGCAAGGTACATCAATCTGCGTTGAAAGTTGTTTACTTTCAGGGTTTGAAGCACCTCACTCCATGCTCATCTTGACTTGGGGGTTTGTGCTGAGAAGTCTGCTGTGATTCTGCTAGGATTTCCTAGTTAGGTGAGTTGTGTCTTTTCTCTAACAGGTTTTAGTATTCTGTTTTTATGCCAAATTTCTGGAGTCTTAATTATTATATGTCTGGGTGTAGATTTATTTTGGTTTTGGCTGTTTGACTTTCTATATGTTTCACTTATCTGTGTATCAGATTCTTTTCCCATGTTTGGGAAATTTTCTGCTGTTACTTCTGTGAATAGTTTTCCTATGTCCTTTGCATTGACCCCTTCATCTTCATTGATGCCTATTAGTTTTATATTGTTTCTCTTTACATCATCTTGAAGCTGTTGTATTGTCATTTCATGCTGCCTTGTTATTTTTAAAAGTTCTTTCATCATTGCTAACTGAGATCCTCTCCTCAAGGTCCGAAATTCTGTCCTCAACTTCATTCAAATGGTTTTGCCAACTTTCAAAGAATTTTTATTTCTTGGACATCTCTTTGAATTTGTTTCACGCATCATAATTCTTTTCTATATTGTTCATTCAAGGTTTCATTCATTTTCCCATGCTCATGTACTTTTTTAAATCTATGTCTTCTCTAGCTATGCTGAGCAACTCCTTTATTAAGGTTGTCATTTCTTTCTTTATGTGAAAGATTAATTCTAATCTGATTTCCTCTATAGCTTCATGGATTTTTTATATTTCACTTGCTATCTTTTCAGAAATTTTGGGTGTATGACTTTTAATTTCCTCTATGTCAAAGTCTCCTGTACTTTTTCTTTATGCACTAGATGTTTGAAATTGCATTTTACTTTTCCATTTTGTCATTTTCACCTCTTGGGTTAATATTTGGTCTTTCAATCCCACTAGTCTCAACTGTCTATAGTGCATGTCTTATCATCCTACAGTGTGGTTGATGTTTGTCCAATTTGTGGGCTCCATAATGAAGAGGAGGTCCAGTCACCTGAATTCCTCCTGCAGGGCCTACTGGGTGAATTTTATATTCTTCATAGGCTGACTAGCCTAGGGGTATTGAGGTCAGTCAATCCTTAGATCCTATGGTTACTACAGTCAATTCAGGCTGTTCCAGGCTGCCAGATCTAGCTGGATATAGTGCTTCCCTCAGCTGGAATCCTACTGTGTCACTGGGTGTCTCCTAAGTCCTTTTGATTACCTCTGAGTTGGCAGAAGCCTTATTGGCACTCACCTCAATCCACCTGGTGTTCTCTGTAGGGAGGAAGGGCTCACCCACACTCTTGCCAGGCTCACCAACATCCTACAACTGGGGGGAAGTTTGCTAGCTCTCCTATTTACCCATTTAGGTCCTCTATTTAAGAGGGAAGAAATAAACATTGTCATGTAGTGGGTGAATAAATTATGATGCACCCAAGGGATGGAGTACTCTGGTAAAATGAAATGAGGTGTCTAGGTATGAAAAACAAACAAGAATCTTGGTATTAAGTGAAAAAAGTTTTAACAGACTATAAACTTTATGGTTCCAAGTATATGACTTTTGGGAAAAGACAAAACTATGGACGTAGTGTAAAGATCAGTAGTTGCCGGGGTTTGTAGGAGGAAAAGATAAGTAAGTAGAGCACAAAGGACTTTTCAGGCATTATAATCAGTTTGTATGAGCCTACTAATAATCAATGCATTTGAATAATGGTCTACAAAGTGATCATTTTTAAAAGAACTTAAAATGCTCAAACAATATAGTAAATATTACCAATTATTTTCTGAGCAATGGGAAAATCATGATTTTATTGCATCTTTCTACTTTTCATTATTTTCTAAAATTCAGAATTTATTTTAAGTTAATTGTACTTGCTACTTATGTAAACACACACACACACACAAGTAATACATGGATGTAAAAATACAACTAAACTCATTTAAAGATAGTGACCCCTACCAATCCCTAGGGCATGCTATTAAAAAAAAACTACCATTTTGTTTTTATTATTTTTTGTAACACACTGACAACGACAAGGAAGAAAACAGAGAAAAAGGGAAAAGATTAATCTCACTGTGTTCAAGAAGCCCTTATAATAGAAATTCTTTGTGATAAGAGTTGGAATTAATATTTATTAAAATTTTAAATGTTCAAATTCAGTCAAAGTTTTTTAAAGTTTTCTAACACTGAGCAAAGGTTAAACTCATAGAGGAAGTATTATGTTGAAAGGAAAAGTTACAGCTTGTTTGCACAAGGTTAATACCTATGTTCTATATTCATTGTACTATTTCAGTAGTAATAGCAAAGGATTATAAAACACTAAATCTAAATTGATATAGAATTAAAAAGTCAGATTGTAATACATCTATATAATTAATATAGTGTTGCCATTAAAAACTATGGCTATTGATTAACATAAAAGAGGTAAAATAAAAAATAAATCTCTCTGAGTAGAATCAATAGCATGATTCAAACAGGGATGGTGGTACATGCCTGCAATCCCAGTAATCAGGAGCCTGAAGCAGGAAGATTCTTGTGAGCTTGAGGCCAGCCTGGACTACAAAGTGAGTTGAAGGACAGTATGAACTGTGTAGCAATAACCTGTCTCAAAAAAAATTGCATGATTTATTGTTTACAGTATACATTTGTCTTAGTTACTTTTCACTCGTTGCTGGGATGAAATACCTGATGCCCAAAATTAGGGAAGGAAAGGTTTATTTCTTGGGGGTTTCAGTACATATTTGGTTGGCTCCAAGGCAGCATGGCATGATGGGGCTGCCATTCATGGCTGAGGCAACAACAAGCTGAGCTGTATGTTGGCTCCACCTCTGGGCAGGTGCAGTACTCACATCACCAGTCCCAGCACTAGACAACAAACCAATCATGAACACCAGACTCATCCACATCCATATCATGATTACATGAGACTCAGCAGGACCACAGGACCATACTCATAGCAAGATTTAATAACTTGAGAAATCAATGCCTTACTTTAAAAAATTGATGTAGTAAAATGTAATATATATATATATATATATATATATATATATATATATTCTCCTTTTGGTTGATTATGAATGGTGGCCATATATCCATCAACTGATGAAGTAAAAAAAAGTGTCATATATAAGAATATATATATTCAACTCTTTCTCCTTCACAAATGTTCAAACTCTTGTGTAGGCTACCTTTTCTCTAAATTTTCAGTCTCACATCTTGATTCTTCCCTACCACTCAGTACAAAGTCTCTCCAATTTTCTTTAGTTATTTGAATTCTCCTGTTTCCGTTTGTTTTTTCATGTGTTTGTTACAGTTTTTGATTATGTGGACTGCTTCTCATCTACAAGTTCAATTCATGCATCACCTTCTCAAGGACTGTTTCCTCTTTCTTTGTAGCCTGCACTAAACCTAATGCTTTACTCTTTCAAGTCACTTTGTGTGGGCATCCGTCATAAGATTAGTTACTGATTCTTTATGTCTGACATTTGACCGTGGTCTCTATTGATTCTGCCATATCTATAAGGGTAGAGATATATTATTCACAAGTTCCAGGCCATGATAAGTGTAGTTAGATGTTCTTGGGTACACAGATACTTGGGGTAGGTCTCATCCTATGTTTTGATACTGCCTGTAGAAAGTTAAACCATATTATCAATCAAAAAATTGTTTAAACATCTGGCAGGATGAAATAATCCTGCATAACATGCTTATTTCAATATCCTAAGTCAAGAAGCTAACTTTGAGAAGCTTAAGAGATGTTAATCCAAAGGATAATCTAAACCTAGAATTGATTTTTGAAGCATATGTGTGCATTTTATATTAATTAATTGTGTTTAAAAAATAACTGACAAAGTACACTTCAGTGGCACCATAGTCCAGGAAATAATTCGCTGCAGTAAGATAGAAAGATTTAACAAGTGTGGAGGTCAGCATAAACTCACTGTACTAACTAAGGCAGCTGCCCACAGGATCCACTGTTTTATTTATGCCTTCAGGAGGTAGGAAGGCACAGACAGTGGGCTGCACTTCTGAACACTGCTTCTAACGTGCACACCTGGCATCTCAGCATCCAGGAGAACAGTGCTCTGTTCTTTATTTGTGAAATATTTTTTATCAAATATTTATATCCTCATTTTCCTTAGTAAATGTACTCCATTATGTTTTAGATTCCTCCCCAATAACTTTAATTCCTACTTTGACATTCATTTCTGGGTCTATTCCTAAGACGTCTTTCACTGCAGCTCAAAACCTTCTAATGACACTTCGTTTCTCATTCAGTGACACAGGGGCTGGAAACAAGAGCAGCAGCAGAATCTATGGATGTTATTTTCAAAAGATAGTTACCTAGTGATATTTCTCAGTCATTAGCAACAAATTATTTTTATTCTTGTTTTAAATTTTTCTATGTTGACCTATAGATTTATCTTTCATGTTCTCATATTAATGTCTATAGTTCTTTTGTGCATATTTATTTTATGTCTTATTTATATCTCTGAGTATTTCTACATGTGAAGATTACTTTCTCTGATAAAAACAGAAGTATTCAAAAAGTAAATAGAATATCGTGGTCGACCGATGTTTCACACTATTCACTACTTTTTTCTACTGATCTTCATTAATTCAAAATGAACAAATGGTTTATAAAGAAAATACAAACTTTTGTGCTTTTCTAGTTCATTAGATGAGTGTTTCCTTTGTTATTACTCGTTTCTCTTTTTAGTAGAGAATAGAAGTTATTGAAATCAGTAACAAGATATTTTTGAAATAATTCTCTTTCTACTTCTTTATCAAATCTTTGAGATCATTGTAGAATGTGTTCTTAGAGCATTTATCTAATAATTTTGTTTCTACATTTTACAAATTGTTAATAAAAATGCATTCTTTTTGAACACATTCCCTATGACTAAAAAGTCTATGATTTACCAGTAATATGCAAATATATTACTGATACTTTTGAAGAAGTGTTAAAAGTATGAAAGATATATGTCAACATTTTAAATATCTGTCCAAAGAAAAATGAGCTACTCTGTTTTCATTTGCACGTTAAATTTATATTTTGGCTTAAAATCAGTATTCTTGTTCCACAAAATTCTTTGACATGCTAGATAAGCTTTTATACCTTCTACAAATAAATGTCTCCTTGAATACATATATATTTTTCTAATGTTTTAAATCTATAGTTCTATGAACATCAAATGAATTTCTCTACCCTAGAATAATGAAACTGCCAAAGCACTAAAGTATAATTAACATATCTCAAAAGTGCATTTTTTTAAAAATGAGGTTTGTACCACTATGCATTACTCTTTCCAGGGAAATATTTGCTAAATTGAACAGGCCCATACAATTCTATTTCACTTCACTCTTTCTCCATTCCTATTTCTGCTCACCTAGCAAGCATGAAACCTAGAATTTCAGTGGAGTAACATTTAGATTTTCTCTGGTTTTGTGAGATGTAGAATATCAAACCTGCAGTAGAAGTTGATGTCGCCTGTGAAACTTCTTGAATGAACATTGATGACCAACAGATTAATTGAAATGAACAGTACAGAAAATAGCAAAAAACTGCTCTAGATCTAATGTGTTTAAAAGCAAACAAACAAATAAAACAAACAATGTCAACCCATAGTCCAAAGCAATGTAGTTAGTAATCAACCATTCAAGTCCTTCTACTTCCTCCTGAAATATGTTATAATCCAGTTGGAAAATATCCACATGAATCAGGGTGTCTTCTAGACCGAAAGAAAAAACTATTAAACCTGAAATCAAAGTTCTAATTTCCTCTTGTTAGAAGCTAATATTTGAGAGGTATTCATCCAGATGTTTGTTGAATTGGAAAACAGAGATTTTTATAATTCTGGGATTTCATTAGACTACCAAATTCAATTTATCTTATTACTTACCTGACCAGAAAAATAAAAAGGACAAAAATGATACTGAAAAACAATTTTCAGATACTCCCATTTAGTTTTAAAAATCTTTCTTGTGATACCTTGTGGTCATTATTGGGACATAGAGTAAGTGAGAGTTCTACAGCACTAGGTTCAGCTTATAGTGACCTCTTGGTGGTTGGTGAGCTAATAGTTTTCAGGCAATTGATCTTGAGAATTCTGCCTTGGAATCCCCATTGACTTAAAAACAAGAAATATCAAAATTGTGATATAAAGTAAGGTCAAATTAAAGGACAAAAAAGTAATATTCATGCAACAAACCAGAATTGAAGAAATTCTTCAGGAAGAATCAATATTCTCAGGCATAACAATGTCTATAAGTTAATTACCTTCAAAATTAATATCAGAGATCTGGTAGTAGCAATTAACACATTAAATTTTCATAGTTTATAATGAATACAAGTAAAAATTCTCAAGTTTTAAAGCTATTACATTTCAAAATATATGAAAAATGTTATTTTAACAAGGCCGTGAGGTAAAAGAACAATATTCTTCTGATTTAATAGATTAAAATGAGAAATTATAGCGTATGATTTACCTAAAGTTGATAGCTGATAGATACTAGAACTCACATCAATCTGGGATCCTGCCTTGATGCCAGTCATACTGAATTCTGGCCAGAAAATAAATTTAAATAAATACAAAGTCTAATGCCATATGGCCTAATCATAGACATTCAAAGCTTGATAGTAATTTCTTTTCAACATGTGATTTAGCAGAAATAAAAATATTAACTTGATTGTTACCGAAATTGCTATCATTAACCTTGTTTATAAAATATTAGGTAATGTTCTACTTGAATACTAATTACTGATTCAGTATATTTAGAAGTGCCTGAAAATTTTTTTGGAATTGTTTCAAAATCTAACACATATAGAGAGGATACACAGTTAAGTGAGAATATGAAAGTCACTTATTTCCAAAGTGAATGAACAAATGAATGAACAAATGAAAATTAACACCTTAAAGGGAGTGAAATCTATGTAAAATTAAAGTTTAACAGACAGATAAACCATGATGAATGGAAAAACAGGGTATACATATAATAGTTTTGAAGAACTAACAATCACGGTTAGGGAGTGAGCTTTGTGTTGCTAGAAGAGTTAAAGCAACAAAACATAATCATCTGACAGAACCGCCATAGCAGAAAATTATATTAGAAAAAATTTAAATTCTTTTTATACAGTACAGCTTTTACTTATTAATATAACTTCCTCTTTTGAAGTCTAGTTTGCAAGATACATTAGTAAAATGGTGGTTGAAAACTAAAATAATGTACTCATCATTTATTATTTCTGAAATACAAGTGTATTTCAACATTTACTGATTCAAGTATTATATTAATTGCAAAATTAACTGGCATAAATTTATAATACACCCATTCAATATAAAAAGAGACAAGAAAGAATTAGAAACCTTAGCCAATTTAGCAATTGTTTCATTATCTTGACATTAAACAGTTTTTGACTGAAAACAGTACTTGGGATTGTATTGCAGAAGTAGCCTTAACTATAAAGGGCCAATCCATGCCTCTATATTTTAGAATGACAAAATTTCCAGGGATGATTACAACCAAACATGTCTGATGATCAGTTCTGTGTGAATTGGCATCATAGCTTCCTTCCATTAGTCATTAATTAGTTATTATTGACTCTCACTTTTCAGCTAAAAATGTTTTTGCATATTAAAGTATCATGCCTAGTTTTAGATCATTCTCTATGGAGGTCAAAAATGTTTCATGATTTGATGTCTTGACAGTTTTGAAAGGTTACCTGCAATTTTGGAGTATAATTGTTTTGTGCAATATTATATTCAGAATCCTAATCTAAGATGGATATATATTACCTTCAATATTTTCTCTGTTTGTATGTTAGACCAAACAACATATTAGAAATATAAGACAATAGTACTAAGTCAAGGTACGCTTTTAGATATATTTTCCATGCTAGATTGCATTGATTTATTCTGTCTTTTATTTGTCATCTGACTTTACTTGTTTGTCTGACTTACTTCACTTAATATTGTGGTCTCAAGGTGCAAAAAATTTCTGCAGTCAGTTTTGGCAATATATATTTTCCTAGAAAATGATCAGAAATTATTTTGTATTATGTCCTTTAATGAAAATGTAAAAGTATTTTAAAATCTCTTCTATGCCCAGGAATATTTTATCTCCAATTAAAATATTGGGAAATTCTATTTTCTATTTTCTTTACTTTTTAATCACTGTATTTTGCTCAGGAAAACCTCATCTAATTCTTGTTTATTATTATATAAACCTATTAGTAACTCATTAGTATTCATTTTTATGTCTTATTTTCTCAATCTTTGGGTTTATCTTGTTCACTACTCAAATGGCAAAGTTAAAGAGTAATTTTAATATTTTTTATTTGTATTGTATGTGAAAACTTTATTAGTTATTAATTTTTGTCTAGTAAGGCTTTACCCTCAATCTGTTTTCTGATGACTATATTATCATTATTATGAATTCAATTGCTTGGCATTTTAAATGTTATTTTAATTAAAAGTCATAAAAGCATATTTTCTTTTGAGCTTTCATTCCATTTTCTCTCTTCTCTCAATTATCAGTTACACATTTAAAACAATTCATAGTTGCTTTATAGTTAACAATACATATTTAATTAAATTCATTTTCAAATAACCTTACATCATTTCACATGTAGTACAGATACATTATAAAGATTATTCCCAGTTCCTATTCTCTTTCTGTTGTGACATTGCTGTCATTCCTTCTCATGTTCATCTCTTCAGTTATCTATTAAATGAACTAAGAATGAGGGCAAATATTTTATTTGGCTTCATTTATTCCATCTCCAATGCTCCTTATTTTTTATGGGGATTTCCATTCTGCATCATTTTCTTACTGTCTGGAGAAATATTTTAATTTTATATCAGGAAATCTTTTCTGGTGATGGTATTAGAGACAGCAAGTTAGGTAGAAGATAGTGAGCTATTAGAGAGGCACTGGTCCCAAGGTAGAGTCAGGAAGACTAGGCTTTGGTCAGGTAAGCATGAACTTTAGGTGAAGGGTTTATAAAAACTGGGTGGACAATTAAGTACAAGATGTAACAAGAGAGATAACAAGCAAGGTGGATGGCCACTATGACAGCTCTTGCTTCTTCCTATCTAGAGGACATTTTTCCTTGGCACTTGTTTCTTGGAATGAACCACTTGGGTAGGATTAGAGGTCAAAATGCGTCTGTAGACATTCACTTGCTATGTGCCTTAATTGCTTACAGGCCCATTTCTAGTTTGAGTAAGCTTGTTTTAGTCCTATAGTTTTACCTTAGTTTGACATGGAATGGTCAGAGCCCTGGTCATTTTTTTGTATAAAAACACCTAGACAAGGAGACTCCCTCACAACCCATTTTTTGGGCCCCCTGCTGACTAGTGGGAGCATTTTCTCTGTTCTTAATAGCCATTTCCCCTGTCTTCCTCCCTTGTCCTGTACTTTATTCTACAATTTCATGACATATAGACTAACATTATGCCATCCCAATGTAATTCTTCTAGTTTTTGTCTGTGAATTTTTTTCTCTTCATTTTTGGAGGATAATTGCAGAGAATATAAAATTCTGGAATAATGGAGATGTTTTGTTCCAATACATTTTTTTTTTTTTGGCACCGGAGATCGAACTCACAGTCTCGCACCTGCCAGACAGGAACTTAAGCCACTGAGCCAGACTCCTGACCTTAGCTTTTTTGAGATAGGGTCTCACTATGTGGCTCAGGCCAGCCTTGTGCTCACGTTGTAGCCCAAGCTAGCCTCGAACTCACAACGCTCCTCCTACCTCAGCCTCCCGAGTGCTGGGATTAAAGGTGTGCGCCACCACGCCCAGCTTCCAATACATTATTTCATTCTATTCTTTTCATGCTTGAATGGGTTGTAACAACAATCCCAACAAGCCCAGTATACTTCTTATCCTATTCCTTTATATGAAAAATATTCCTTCTCCTTCATCACTGTGACTTCTTTCAAAAATTCTCTGTCTTTGCTTCTATCTTCTCTTGTTTTAGGCCTCATTCAGTATTTCTCCCTACAGATATGATGTGTAGTTTCAGCTGTAATATGCAGTTACCCGCAAAAATTCCTGTTAATAGGATAGTGAATTGTACAAGGAATTGTACATAGTTTCCTTACTAAATTTTCTTTTCTTTTCTTTTTCTTTTTGGTATATCTGTGATTATCACATGCATATCTCCAGTTGTTTAGCTTAACTCCTCTGCCTTTTGCTTTTTTTTCCAGCTATAGCATTTCTGATCTATTATCTTGAAGTCCTGAAACCTGTAGAGATGACTCTCTCTCTCTCTAGTCTCTCTCTCTCTTTCTCTAGATCTGAAAGATGAAGAAAGTCAGAGTAAAAGGAATTAATTACCCTAGTTTCCTTAGCTGAAATGTTTAAGGTGTACTCTAAGGACTTCTCTGTCAGCTTTTGTTATGGAGATCGTTTTGCATTTATTTTGCAATGATTAATATTCTCTTTCTCCTACTATCATCATGGAGAAAGAATTTCTCTCCAGTCTTTAGAATGAGAAGCATTTGAAGTTCCTGGATGTAAAGATCCAAAGAATTATTTTCCTAGTAAGGACTATCATGCCAGTCTACACCCAGCCCATCCAAAGTAATTAAAATAATCTTTCAAATACCCATGCCAGTTTATGGCTCCTGTTGTCTTTTCCTGAAGCTCAACAGATCTTAGCAGGATCTGAATGTGCCTATCCTGTCCTTCCAAGGGCTTCAAATGGCAGTTTGCATTATGACTTCAGTTCTCTGGTGTGTCCAAATGTGTCATTAAGTATTCACATTTTTCTTATCTTAACAATATAAATAAATACTTACAAATTCTGTATACTCTTTTTAAAAAATAAAAATAATGCATAATGATCACATTCACCATAGGGAATTTGTATCTGTACATGATATAGCTTCGTTCTCCTCTTTTCCCTCATTTTCCTCTCCTCTCTTCAACCCTTCTTGCCTCCTCATTTACAAAAGCTTTATTTCCAGTTTTTCCTCCTCTTTTTTCTTTTCCCTTTGTTTCCTTCTTTCTCCCCTTCCCTTGTTCCCTTCCCTATTAAAAGTAATGCGTGTTTGTTTAATCTTCATATCTGTATACTATTCTATTGAATCTGTCTTCCTAGACACTGTATTGTACAAGATGGAAGTGAAAATTGTAGAAGAAAAGTGGCAGTAAATAATATTATATGAAACTGTGGTATCAGTTTCTAAAAATTACCACCTGTGTTTTCTTCTGCATATGAACAAAGGAAAATGTACCCATGATTTCAGCAGTGGAGTGGGCACAGCTGAGGGAAGAATCAATGAGCCTGAAGGTTTGTCAATAGAAACTTTGTAAATAGAACCTTATAGAAAAGAATAGAATGGAAATATCAGAACATTCAGGAGTTGTAGGATATATATAAAGAGTACAATGTTTGAATATTTGGAATGCTAAAAAGAAGTATATAATGAAAAGAATATAAAATAATAAGAGTTAGGATTTTCCCAAAAGTAATGCAGACATGAAACCATTACTCAAAAAACAAACAAACAAACAAACAAAACAAAACCTAATAGAAAGGATAGACATAAAAAGACAAAAGCTTTACAACTAGGCATATCATAAGCATACTACAAAAACGCCCAAAAAGAGAAAATTTCTTAAAAATACAAAGGTTAGGGAGGGCACAGTTTATCTATACAATAACAATCATAAATCAAATCAGATTTCTTATGATCCATGCCATAGGGAGATACTGTAATGAAATATTTGCAGTGCTGAGAAAAACTAAACTATACCCCATGTTCAGCAAAATTGTCTTTCAAAATTAAAGAAAAAAGCAAAATCAGAAGAAGATAAATATTTAAGAAGAACTCAATGAACATAGAAACAGAAGATGAATAGAGAAACAACATCGAAAAAGCTGTTTTTTTAAAAATCCAGAAAAGCAATAAGCCACTATCATCATCAGCAGCAGCAATAATAATAAGAGACACAGAGTAAGAGAGATGATAAAGTTACAAGTTTCAGACACAAGAGAATCTCTTCTGCTTCCATAGGGTATTAAAACAATAATAAAGAAGTTTTTAAAATCACATTAAAATCACAAATTTAATCCCGAGATGAGATGTGTTCATTTCTTGAAATATATAAATGGTTCAAAAATAATAAAATATAGAATATGAGTAGAATCATATCTAATAAAAGAATTGAACAATTTCTCAAAGAAATGCAACTGGTCCATAAGTTTCATTGCTGAATGTTACCAAAATTATGAAAGAAATCATACGAACTCTTTAAAAACACATATGTAAAAATCTCTAACAGGATTGTGTGAATTTTAGGGACTTGGAAAGTTGAAGGAAGGAAGGGACTTTTGTGTAGAAGAATGGACACAGTCAACGAATGATATATGTGATTATGAAATATCATGCTGAATCACTAAAATTTGTAATTAGTATGTATTAATAAAAAAATCTTATAGCCATGGTCAACTGGTAAATATATTATATTCTTACAAAACTGGCTTAGTGCTTTAAAATCAGTGCAAATACATCAATAGGATAAAAGAATAAAATGGTTACCTCAGTTGATGCCTTTGTTTTTTGGCAAAATTCGACCCCCATTCATGATAAAATTTCTCAGCAAACTAGAAATGGAGAATTTCTCAGTTTCATAATGAACATATGTGAAAAAAATAGATCATATTATACTGGTATACAGAAACTAGATGTTTCCCTGGATATATATTTTGTTCTATAACTCGTTTTAATTTAAATCTGTATCAAATAGCTGCTCTAAGTACTTTGTACTTAGACACACAAAAATGAATGGTTGAAGTAATAACAAGGAGACCGGGGATGTAGCTCAGCAGCATAAGCACCTAAAGTAATAACAAGGGAGCAGGTATCAACTCTGGTATAGAAAAATTTCAATAAATTGTGTAGATACTCCACCCTAAAGGAGGAGAAATGTATCTCTCTCCATTCTCTAATTATGGGCTAGTCATAGTAATGTATTTCCAGAAAGCACAGTATGGAAAGACAAAAAATAAAAAACTTTGCCACAAAAGAAAATAAAACAAAACACTTCTCAATCACTGCTTGAGCTAATGATCAAGATCAATTTATCAAAAAGTATAAATTATATTGAAAACTATTCTTTTTATATCATGTGTTGAACATTTTGCTTTACCTGTGGTCTTTCCCTCTCATATTCCTAGTCTTATCTACTGTAACAAAACATACAATAAATTCCAATAGAGGAACAACCTGCAGTACACCTGACACTTATTACTCAAAGCTGTCAAGATTCTCAGTCAAAAGGAGATGCTGGAAAATTGCGACAGTTAAGAATAATTAAGGAGACGTGACCAAAAATTAGATAAAATTAAGGAAACCTAACTAAGTTGTGGTATTTGATCAACAATAATCAAGTAATATTGATTCATTAATGATAGAAACCACACTAATGCAAGGAATTGATAATAAAGAAAACTATCAAATGTGTATATGTCAGTGTGTGAGGGTGGGCTGTATGAACTCTATTTTATTTGTTCAATTTTTCTGTAAACCTTGAGATTCTTAAAATAGTCTGAATGAAAATAAAAAAGATACTATGTTTAACATATTAAAGGAAATATTTAGCAGTAGTCATTTTGGGGTATAGGTTTTAACAGAGGAGTTTAATTTTTACTTTATATATGATATATAATTTTATGTAGTTTCATATTTTAAAAATTATTGCAGCATGAATAAATTTACTTTTGAATAAAGCAAAAAAGTTGAAAATATCACACTTCTTAATTTTTAAAAATTTTATTACTGCATGTTTGTAGTACATAATGTTTACATTCTTGTGTGAATTGATACAAGGGTGCAGTACATCTTAATTCCTTTTTTATCCCATTTCCCTTTCCTGCCTTTCACTTCTATCCATCTCCTGATCCCTTCCTTTTTTACTACTACAATAACAGAAGCAGTGTGGCACTAATATTAGGTAAACTTCTAGAATAGAATGGGATTCCAGAAATAAACACATGCATGTATAGTAAGATTCCTGAGGAGCATCAAGACTGTTGCACAAAGGGCTAATAGTCTTTTCAATTAATGGTGACAGGACAATTAGATATCCATGTGGAACATACATTTCATGAATGCATTTCCAACAGAATTTTTAATGATGTTTATTTGTTAATATTTGTTTCTTTTGCACTGATACTCTCCTAAATGGTATTTAATTGATAAATATTAAAGGTCAGATATTGATATTTCTCAATATTTTTGTCATAAATTTGTACTAGTTATACTTTGCTTTATCATTTATTTCTTTAATAAAAGTGTGGATACTCTTTCCCTTTAAGGCTGTGGGGATTTAAAAGTAGAATTCCCATGATAAATGGTCAGATCTGCCAGGCATTGGGTGGTCAGCAAATACTGTTGTTAGAAATGAAGCAGTTGTGAGAAGTGCTTGACACACAGCATCAAAGAAGGAAACATTTCTTTAAAGATCCAAGAAGACTGGAAATATTGCTTTATGTCGTCTTTTGCCCTGTTAGCCAGGTAAGTGGGAAGGGCACAACCAAAGCCAATAACTAACATTATCAGTTATTTTGCTTGAAAAGGTAATGTGTAGCACTTATGTAACAACATTAAAACTCCCTCTCTATTTAGGTCTTTCATTCCAAAAGCAAGTATTGAATATCCTCTTTTAAGTTAAAATTTGCGTTACTCCATATGCCTCGATTCTGTCTTGCTTTGCTGTGAACTTTCTGGTTCTAAATTTATCATATTACAGAGAAGCCAGGAAAGAGCTTGGATATCAGTTTTATAGTGAATTATCTCAAATCTGCGATTTGTATGTGACAATTTCTAGAAAAAAAACAATCATTTTTAATAGTTCTATTGGCATCAGTTTTCATAGGATCAAGATGTAGTTGAACATCTTTTATCAAGAAACCATTATCATAATTACCCGTGTATTTATATACATTCTTATGCTTGCATCTACCCAACCAATCACCACTAGCAAAAACATAGTGCTTGCCCTGGGCCAAGATATATGAGTAATATATAGTCACTACTAGCAAGACAGTCAGAGTCCTAGCAAGAGAGGAAAAGGAATTGATTACTCAATGTAAGTGACATTGTGGAAAGGTAAAATAAGAAATTCGCAAGTATGATGTAAAAGCACTGAGGTAGAATATCCAATTCAGACTAAAATAGAAAGGAAGATAACTTTGCTGAATAAGATGGAAATTTATAATACATAATCAGCTAAATCAAAAAGATCAGGATTTCATTTAATGGAAAAAATGTATGAGTAAAACTGCAATTATGAAGCAACAAGAAGTGATCTTGTCCTTCAGATCTCTGAGGCAGACAGACAACAAGACAGTCGGGAGATGGGCAGTTGTCAGATTCTAAGAGCTTTATTTCTATTCTGAGTGGGGACTCCAAGTGCAGAATCAGCAAAAAAAGCCTCAGAAGATCCTCCTTTAGTACACTACATTAACTGCCTAGCTTTTAACATTTATGGGTCCCTCGCTTGCTTCCATTCTCTCTTTGTTCTTTTCTTGTGCGTGTTTCTTCTCTCCTCTCCTCTTCTTCCCTTGCCTTTCATCTCTTTCCCTATTAGTATCCAGCAACTAAAGAGCAGATAGATGAATTTAAAGAAACAATGCACTGCTCAGAAATTGAAACGTGAGATTTTTATCTTGATTTTAATTTCTTACTGAGAACATTTTTTGTTGAATGACCATTGTGAATTTTTGTCAATGAGAAACAGTTTTCTTCATATTTGTAATATTTTATTATAGTTTTAAATGGTTATTTGACTTTTTCTGATATGACTACATTAAATTCACAGGGTTTTTCATGCTGAAACTCTTATGTTGTACTTTTGCAAAGTAAACTTTTAAATCAAAATCAACATAGAGTTGTTTTAGGTCATTTCAGCAATATAGAAATATAGACCTTAAGAAATGAAAGCCACATGTAACCCAACTTTCTAGGACTCACCATTAGTGGTATTTGGTGGGCATCCTAAGAGAAATTTTTAACTCCAACTGAGACATGAATTTTCATATTACAAATCTTATTATGTATCATCTTGTTTATCACTTAAATCAGAAGCATTTTCTCATACTTACATGTATTTTAATAATTTCATAATACTCCATTGTTTACATGTATGATGATTTGATTGACACCTTCACTGTCTATTGAAATATTGCAATATATATAGTCCCTGCTTGAAAGAAATGAGTATAATATTGCAACCTTTTATGTGTGTATGTGTAAGTATCTGTTACATACACATGCAATGTTTGTTAAAAAGATTTGTACATTTTAAATTTTAATAAATATTTTCATTGTGTAATCCAACAGCATTTATAAGTAACTTTTATTTTGAAACCTTGAAAATAAAATGAAATCTCTTTCACCTGTCTCCTACTTCACTCTCCCTACTTTTCTTTCTCTTTTCTTCTTGGTTGTTAAAACAAAACAAAAAAACTAATGACTCATGAAAGCGAATGTCAATGACTTTATTTATTTACCGTTTATCCATGAAGTTGTTCTTGTTGAGAATTACCTGTGCATATTTTCCTACTTTAAAAATTAGTTCTCCTTTTTGTAGTGTTAATATATTGATCATTCTATCATTCATAATCCTCGGACTGATGAGAATAATTTTCTACTTCTAGTGAACTGTATCAAATGGAGGACAATTTGTACTAATATAGGAATTTTAAAATTTTAAAAATAAAACAAAAGTAAATCATGAAGTTTACTGTCAGTTAAAAAATGTCTATCAAGTTTGTTTTATACTTTATTTTGGTCTGAACACATTTTCTCCATCTTTTGTCCTTAGAAAAAATATAGAATATTTATAATTTTTTATTCCTGATTATGTGATTTTTTAAATCCTCATGCTGCATGATAAAAACTTAAGAGCGTTGGTTGCAGCTTCTGTGATGTCACCTACAGTTATTAACTTCACTGATCATTCCTTTCTCCCTTACTCAATTAGCTTCAAAATTTTAAATTAAAAAAAATTAATTGACATAATAAAACTTAGAAGTGCATGTATTTGTAGGGTATCATGTGGTGTCTTGATACATGTGTACGCAGTGTAATGTTTAAATTATAAGCAGGGTTTCATGGCAGCTTCTCTTCTTTTGGCTACAATGCTTGTTCAATATTTCAACATTCAGGATGCCTCTTTCTACCTGTTCTTGCTACACTGAAGTTCATTTCTGACTTTAAAGGGTCCATGGTTTTCACACCAAGTTATTTTATTTTTGTGCATAATATCTCTGTTTTACCCTAGATATATAATTTTTAAAATTAGTTTCTTTGTTTACCGGTAATAAGCTTTCTATCACACAATATGTGTTAGAATGTCTTTTGTCATGAGTAGTTTTTTATATATTTTGTTCATTTTTAAATTGTTGTACCAAACACTTTAACCATAGTTTATTTGGAAGACTAATTTTATTTAAAAATGTTACTACTTTGATAATTCAGAGCTATTTTTCCAGTTTGCTTTTATTTTTATATTCATAGTGCTTATATCTCCATGTAAAGAGTGTCTGTGTGAATATCTATATGCACTATCATTATACACATCCATAAATAATATTTTTATATATTAAAACTCTAGATATTATTTTATTTCCTCTGTGATTTTGTGGATATGCTGTGAATAAATTATTCAACTTGCTGTTCTAAATATTTATATCCTTTCTTTAGTGTGTTTCTTTTTTTAACAATTAAACACTCATTTAAAATTTCATTGAGATTATGTTGATAGGCAAAGATCTGTATCTTTCCAGGTTTTATCTATGTGTTCTAGTATACACTGTGTTTATTTCTTCAGTACTTCATTTCCAACTTACTCTAGTCCTTCTATTCTCTTCTTTTCATTAAGGATCATGTGCCTATTTTAAAATAGAACTATGATCAACAACATTCTGTAAAAATTCTTTATGGTTTTCTAATTCTCTTAGGATAAGAAACAAATTTCAGATGGTTAAAAGACTCTGTATTGCTGGGTATGGTGGCACACATCTGTAATTCCAGCACTTGGGAGGCTGAGGAAGAAGGATCACCTGGAATTCAAGGTCAATTTGGGTTCCATAGTGAGTTCTAGTCCAGCCTGAACTACATAGGAAGGCGCTGTCTCAAACAAACAAACAAAGATTCTATGTTACTCTATCCTGAATTCGATTTGTTTCTGCTCTAAAGAGCTCCATTGGCCTTTCTGTATCAGTCTTTTCAGAGGACATTTCAAAACCTGAATAATTACCGTTAATAACTTGCAGTTTTGCAGAGTCAAATCAGACACCACCAATGGTGAGAAAATTGTTATAATACTCAGTTAGGAGTTACTAGTAGGAAAATAACTGCATTTAAAGTTTTTAATGCCTACACACACCATTGGCATGGAAACTTTTGAAGTCATTTAGTTTCAAATGTAACCAAACATCTAGTCTATAGTAATCATGATTAATTATTTGAATGGATAAATAAATTTATTGATCATAAAAACATCTGTAAATGTTTACAAAGGTTACTTTTTAAAAGTTATCAGATTATAAAATATTTTAAATATTTCTTTTCATATTTATTTCTAACAAATTCTGTGTTTTTTTTGCTTTTTTTGTCTTTTAGGTAGCACAAGAAAAAAACCCAATGTATGAAGGAAATTACTCAGAAGTATCTGAATTTGTCTTACTGGGTCTTTCTACCTACAGACCAACACAGTATTTCCTCCTTGTTTTCTCTGCAGTGTTTTATATAATAATTGTTCTAGGGAATCTCCTGGTTATATTTACAGTGATATCAGATACTTATTTACATTCCCCCATGTACTTCCTTTTAGCTAACCTTTCATTTACTGATTTGTGTTTTTCTACCTTAACAGTTCCTAAGATGATTTCTGACATATACTCTGGGCACAAAACCATTTCATTCAAGGGGTGCGTCATCCAGATATTTGTTCTTCATGTGTTGGGTGGATCTGAGATGGTGCTGCTCATAGCCATGGCCTTAGACAGATATGTGGCCATATGCAAGCCCCTCCACTACCTGACCATTATGAGTCCACGGGTGTGCATTTTGCTTCTGTCTGGTGCTTGGATTATTGGTCTCATTCACTCAGTGGCCCAGCTAGCTTTTGTCATCCATTTACCATTTTGTGGTCCAAATGAGATAGATAGCTTTTATTGCGATCTTCCTTGGTTTATCAAACTGGCCTGCATAGAAACTTACAGAATGGAGTTCTTGGTTACTGCCAATAGTGGATTCATTTCCACAGCCACTTTTTTCTTTCTTATTTTCTCCTATATTTTCATACTGTTCACTGTATGGAAACACTCTTCAGGAGGATTGGCCAAGGCCCTCTCTACCCTCTCAGCACACATCTCTGTGGTAGTTTTATTCTTTGGACCATGCATTTTTGTTTATATGTGGCCATTTCCCACAGTTCCAGTGGATAAGTTTCTTGCTATCTTGGACTTCATGATTACACCTATCCTGAATCCTGCCATTTACACACTGAGGAACAAAGACATGAAGCTGGCAATGGGTAGACTGAGTAGTCATTTGCTACATCTGAGAAAGATCTCCTAAATCTCCTATGAGAGTGCAATACGTCTTTATACAATCTCTATTGTGAACTCAAAAGTTATTGAGCTTATTATCATGAAACAATTTATTGTCCGTTTTCCTGCCCCTTGAAAACTTGGTTTAATCCATTTTAATAGCCAAATGATTCAGTTGTATACTTTATTGGTTATCTATAGGCAATTTTGTATAGTATAAGAATTTAAAAGACACATTTTCTGTGTATTAGGGTTCAATTGTTCCATGGACAAAGTAGAATGACTATGAATCTTAATTCAAAATGAATATTTGCCAGGCTACTGGTGTAAATTGAGATTTTTCTTTTTAATTAGATTAAAAATATTCTTCTTTAAAAGGCAATTGTTGAAAGCAAAGTAGGTTTACATTCTGTTTTTATCATGCTTGTCTTCTCTTTACAGAAATTTTATTAATTGAAAAATTATCTAATATTCACATACACAGGAAAGAATACATAACAATAAAATTGAAAAAGGAATAATTAGTTGTGCTTTGAGTGTCATTTTATGATCTGGCTACTAAAAGGACAAAGCTTTCTTCCACTTAACATTTGTGTAATCATATCCTTTAAATGCGTACTGGCATAAAAAGTTATGAATTTAGAAATGACATTAGACAATTATAATCAAATAGCAAATCATATAATTTATTACACATGTGAAAGTCTGAAAATAATTAAAGTAAATATAAGTGGTTAAGTGAAATTGAATGACCCTTTTTTGCTATTTTTAAAAACATCATAAATAATACTTCAGGTAAATCTTAAAGTAGCCATGAGGTATATTTATTTTTTCATTTAAGAGAAAAAAGACACAGAAAAAAACAAAAGGGACAAACAAACAACAGCAACAACAAATCCAATACAATAACAGTATAGGTTTACAAAAGAAGATCATAGGAATTTGACAATGGTTGTAATATTGCATATCACTACCTTCAAAAGGGTTGTTTAGATTAACAGATAAAGATGTGCAAAATTGATCTAATCATATGAGTATTAACTGTTCTTTTTCAATAACTGATACATTTAGTAGTATAGTCAGTTTAGCTTTCTTTTGTGTACATATATACAAATTTATGGATTTTTCCTTTTCCCTTCTTTCTTTCCGTCTTATCCCTATCCCAATTACTTTTCCTCTTTGAGCAGTTACTTACCCTTACACAGTATTTATTGTAGATTTTGGATTCTAAAATAATCATTATGTATAAAAAGAAGAGTAAAGACCCCTCCTATCGATTCTCTGCCACTGAGGGAACTTAAGTGAGGACACCAGGGCAGAGAGACACTGCCCATCACCTCTCCAGTACCACAGGAATCCAAATGAACAGCACCAGAGGAGATAGACCCCTCCCATCACCTCTCCACCAATGTAGGAACTCAGGTAAGTCAAGGTGGAGGAGGTTGTCCCCTCCTCATGCTAAAAGCACTACTGAGGTGAACTACTTGGGAAGACCCAGAGACCAGAAGGAATGCCAGTGACATAGTAGGATCCCAACTAAGGCACACAAAATGGACAGGCAAGACTAGTGGTGTAAAAAGTCCAAAGTAACAATAACAGTATGAGCCAACAGGTAAATGAGGCCTCTGTGGGACGGGCAACCGACTTGGAAAGAATCCAGGTCTTGGTAACCAGCAATTCTCTCAGTTTTTTCTCTTCTTTTTTTTTTTTTTGATTTTCTATTATTATTATTATTATTATTTTGCAGTACCATGGATTGAACTCAAAATCGTGCACCTGCCAGACAGGCGCTAAAGCCACTGAGCCAAACTCCCAGCCCCATCTTTCTTTCTTTCTTTGCTCTTTATTTCTCTCTTTTCTAAGTGGCTGGGGAGAACTCCAACCACAGAAAACTAATGCTTCCTCCAAGCCCAAGAGCAAGATCAGATAATCCCTACCACACTCCTTCATTTCTTTTCTCTATCCCTCTTCTTTAGTTTCCCAAACCTAGCACAATCACCTTTTGTCTGTCAGGTTTGCTTCTACTTCCTTTACAGTTATATTTGTTTTATACTCTATCCTTCCTAAATTCTCCCACCACAGGTTAAAATTACTCTACCAAGGGGAAACACTTTGTATACAAACTCCTAATTTATGACTAGTTCTGTTATATAACTATAGACTCTGCTTCTATGATCTAAAGTACAAAATCAGTAGTTACCACAGCTTTTCAATTTCTAAATTGTGCTTGATGCTATTGTTATTGGTAATTTTATTGCTTTAGGTAGGATATCATATCTGTTGTAATCAGTTGTTCTACCTTCTGTAACAATACTGGGAAGCTCTGGGGTAATAGTATCACCAAAGTCCTACACTGAGACAAGGGACTGAATCAAACAGATACCAACAGTCCATACTTAATTAATTGGGAAGGTAGGATCTTCTAATAGACACAAACCAAGAATGTCTTCCTCATGGAAGACATCTATGAAAAACAGACTTTTCCTAGAGAGTCCTTGATAATAATGATATAGTTACTTAACACAAAAACTCGCAAAGATCATCAAAGAAAAAATTTAAAAGTTTTTGAAACAGAAAATTGAAACACAAAAACCAAAATTAATCTCAGAACTCCAGCCCATCCAGAACAAATCCTGGAAACATAAACATAGAAGATATTGGAAGACAAACACCTGAAATTTCTGAAACAATAGCAACCAAAGTAAAGAAAAATTTCCAAGAGGATATAGATGAAATAGGATCAGAATTAATCTCCCAGGTTAAAAAAAAAAGAAATGTCAACATTTATAAAGGAATTACTCATCAAATCCAGAGAATAGATAGATCAAAAATTAGGTGATGATAGGAAGAGGATCAAACCAGTGAATGATCCATATAGGAAAGAAATGAATACTTCCTTCATGGTGTATGAAGTAAATGTTTCATATCAATGAAATACAATGTATGAAATGGATTCAAACCAATACCCGGGAAATTAAAAATTCCATTGGGCATCTGAGATAGTGATAGGAGTCTTTTGGTGGATTTTGTCGAGTCTTCCATGTCAATCATCCCATCATCTGCAAATAAGGATAGTTTGACTTCTTTCTTGTCTATATGTATCCCTTTTATTTCTTTCTCTTTGCTGACTGTTTTAGATAAAGTTTTGAGTACTATACTGAACAACAGTGGTGAGATGGGACACAATTGTCATGTTCCTGATTTTAGTGGAATTTCTTTCGGTTTTCCACCATTTAGTGTGATGTTGGGAGTGGGTTTGCCATACATGCCTTTATCACTTTGAGATGAAATCCATCTATAGTTATTTTCATCAGGGTTTAAAAAGAAAACTAAATTGATTTTGTATTTTGCAAAAGCCTTTTTCTTCATATCTTGAGAAAATTAAGTTATTTTGTTCTTGCTAATGTTGTGTGATGTATTACACATACTGATTTATATATTCTGAGCCATCCTTGCATTTCTAAGATGAAGCCAACTTGCTCATGATGTATAATGTTTGTAATAATTTACTGCATTCTGTTTGCCAGTATCTTGAGAATTTTCTCATCTGATTCCATTATGGAGATTAACCTGTAGCTTCTTTTTTCCCCGCATTTGTTAAATACTCGTTGAGTTTTGGGATCAGGAAACTCATTCCAGAAATGGGTTTGGGTTATATTCATCTCCATGTCTCCAATGCAGATGCTTTTCTGTGTGCCTTGTTATTTCCAACGCACTTTATGATCCATGGTCTTGTGAAGTGCCTCCTTTGCTCCAGAGTGGGTTTCCATGTGAAATCAGAATTTGAGGTAATGTGCTGCAAAATCACATGGCTTTCCTTATAAGCAGTTTCTGGTTATCAATGCAAATAAACCTCTTTAGTACCAACCTACTACTGATAAGGGAGAGTATTCTTTGGAAACTTATTAGCCACTTAGTAGTAGATTGATGGTATTGGATTTCTTTAGATTTGGAGGAAGCACAATTTTGTTTCATTGGAATGAATGCTTATTTTGGATATGCATATTCCTATCATAGTACTTCAGTTTACAATACCACTCATGGCTTTAAGTAGTATTTTATCACCATGATGCTATTCTTTAAAAAATTTCTACTGATCAAGGAAATTTTTTTGACAGTGACACAATTGAAGTAATGAATCTCTGAGCAATGAATTCACTAGTTTGATCACCCACATTGATAATCCATAAGCATCTGGTCTTAAAGAATGCTAGATAACAGAGAAGTCTCAAGGCCTCTCATGGGAGATGAGATTTTATTTCTTGGGTTTGGGAATAAGAATAAGGAAATGGGTAAAGTTATGTGTATTTTATTGTTGTGCCTAATTATCCTTTTACTAAATTTTTACTTCTCATCCCCACAACTTTGGGTTAAATGTTTTTTTTTTCCTAAGGAAGATATGCTTTCACTAGAGAAAAATACAATGTTTTCATTAAATTGAAAATGAACACCGATTGTGGTGATTTGAGTGTTGTCTAGGGAATGCACATAACTACAAGTCTCCTAGATTAGTATCTGTGAGATGATTTTAATGGGAAACAGTCAAGATTAAAGACAATCTGCCTTCTGACTGAAACGAGATCATAAAGTAGAAAATGACTGAAATGTTTGAGTCAAAAGCATTTATGATTGGACTTTGTCATAACAGGTTATATTACACCATAACTTAATCTGTGTGATTTATTCTTATTCATGTCTTTAAAATTTTCATGAACTCCATACAAATAGTGCATAAATGTCAAATTTATTTGAGTAGGAAAAACATTACTTGAAACATACAGTAATAAAAATGCAATGATTGAATGAATATCACTTGAGAATGAATTGAAGGTACATCCAATGTAGAGGCAACTAACCAAGTAGTTAACTGCCAAATCTGTAAAGTAATTTATGTACAAGCTTTTCTTGGGTCATTTTCTTTTGTTCACAGTAAAGATTGATAAGGCAAGATTGCAAATTATGCCATTTTTAACAATTAGTTTTCTACTTATTAGATTAATAGAAATGCTTTGGTATTTATTCTTTGCATGAGTTATGCTTTTATATACTTTGTAAAATATAAATTTTCATTTAGATTTTCAGTTTCAAATAATGAATGCTCTTGGAAGCATAGTTTATCACTGAACCACTGAACTAAAATAAAATAAAGCTGTGTTACCTTGAGGAAATTTAATTACTACATAGAGTGCTTGATTTCTCTTCACAACTTGGAGAAAATACTAAAAGTAAGGTTACATGTATAGTGTAATGGCATAGATGAGTGGTCAAGGATAACTGCTTTTTTATTTATTCTCCAGTTTGTTGTATTCAACTGCAACAGCAAATAAAATATAAATGGGTTTTTTTTTGCTTTAAGATTTTGTTACTGATTCTTAAAAGTAAATTTCAACCCACTTACTGTATAATCTTGGAAAAAAGAAAAAATATATAATTTATACCATTTAAATTTTAGGAAACTTTTTGAAATAGTCAAAAAAGCTTATTTATACTTATGTTGGGAAATAACTGTTTACAGTCATTTGATGAAAATATAACTTCTACTTATTCACTAAAATATTTTGTTGTGGTTTATTAAATATTATACACTGTCTTATATGCTGAAGTTCTTAGAAATAACAAATACAGCATGGTTCTCCCCTCAGGGAGGTTACATTTTAGCATACTTACAAAATGATTAAGAATTGGAACCATAAATATCTTTCATGGTTAATAACTCATGTATATATAATTACAAATTAATAATTTTATTTAATTACTTATTTGTTGGTTTTTTATTGAGTTAGTTAAAATAAAAACAAAGAAACATAACATTATTACTTAAGTGTTTCAGAACCCATATTTAACCCTTTATTAATTTCTCCCATTAGCATTTGAGTAGGAAGTTATGATTAAGAAAAAAATATTTTATTCTTTAACAGAAAACTGAAGTTTAAAGGGTTAAAAGTTAGCATCTCAGAAGCATCATTTTCTAGTGGGGTTAAGAGAAAATTTAGAAAATTTCATTAAAAAGCTATAGAGCAGAATGTACATACGACTTTGTGAAATGAATTACATAATTTTGCTTCATATAGTTAAATGCAAAGTAAAGTTAATTAAATAACTCTCTTATACAGAAGGATAAGTCAGGTTTGGATATTAGGGAACTATTTAAAGGTATTCAACTAATTTCTTATGCAATGTTGAAATTACCTTGTTATAGCATCTCAATTTTAGCCTCTGAAACCCAATAATAACGTGTATTCATAAACTATACCTTATCCTCAACCTGTTTTTCAAGTTCAGTATATTTTCAACTTAAAGTGTTCACACTGTAAATTCTTGAGATGAGATATTAACCCTCAAATCCATGCAGCAACTTTGAAATTTTTTCATAGCATTTTTAATCTCCTTGTTTCTCAAGGTATAATTGGCTGGATTTAGGAGAGGTGTAAAAACAGAATAAAACACAGAAGAAACTTGTCTACCTAGGTGAGGCTGAGTAGCCACACATAGATGAAGATGTAGGGCCTAAAGAGTTCCACAACTGTGATGTGGGCAGTGCAGGTAGAAAGAGCCTTGGGTGTACCAGTTTTAAAAAGTCTTTGGTGGACGATGAGAATATATGTGTAGGATATCAGCAACAGAACAAAGCAGGTCATAGCAAGAACCCAACTGTCACCATTCATTACTATTTCCAAATTAGAACAATCCATGCAGGTCAGCTTGAGTACCAGGGGTATATCAAAGAAGAAGCTATTTATTACCCTGGGGCCACAGAATGGCAGCTATATCATTACAGCAAGTTGGCTCATGGCATGCACAAAGCCAGTTATCCAGGCAGTCACCACTAGCCCAATGCACCTTTGCAGGGTCATAATTGTGGAGTAGTACAATGATTTTCAGATGGCCACGTAGCAATCATAGGCTGTTGCCACCAGCAGGACCACTTCACCTCCTCCAAAAAAATGCACAAAGAAGATCTAGCACATGCATCCTCCAAAGAAAATGGTCTTGTTTTCCTTGAGAAACTCTGTGATCATTTTAGGAGAGGTAACTGGTGAAAGCCATATATCAACAAAGGACAGATGAGCAAACAAGAAGTACATGGGGGAACGCAAATGGGGGCCAGTGGTATTTAAGATCATGATGAAAATTTTTCCAGGTACAATGATCAGATAAAGAATAAAAAATACCATGAAGAATAATATCTGAATATTCCATGAGTGACAAAGCCCCAGAAATACAAATTTTGATACTTTTAACAGATTTCCTTCATCCTTTTTGTTTCGTGAAGTATGTCCTCTGAAAATACCTACAGAAAAAGATGGATTAGCAATTATTGAAAGAGAAGGGAATTCTTTTTATTTGGGGGATTTGGTGAAACTCAGCATCTAGGTCTGAAATTGGTATGCATAATTGAAAAATGAAGTCTGGTTAAGGATGCATATTATCACTGTCAAATGAGAAGCTCTTAAGAGTGGAGAATGAGATGGGATTGTTATTTAAATAATTTATCAAGATATTTTCCTCACCTAAAGGGAGTGAGGAAAGCAGAAGAACAAGGGAAAAGGCTAAAAGTTTTTGAAATACTGCCTGGAAATTAGCTGTAGCCAACTGGTCCAGTCAAACAGGATCTGGGTGGGACATCAGCAGCAATCACCCTACCGAATAACAAATGCTTAGGACATGTACTTAGGAAGCCATGCAAAGTGACAATGAAATCTTGTAAAACTGACAATGTAGTTTTTTGTTGTACTTCTTTAAGATATAAGAAAAATAATTTTCAGCTTATTATTCTAAAATAGGTACTTGTGTAACACTGACAGAGAAAAACTACATGAGTCACCTTGTGTGTATCTGGAATGACAATTTGTTTCCAAAACCAGGTATTTACGTTGTCCTTAATTAAGATCTTCAATTAAATGGAAACCATTTAGGAAACTAAGGGGACTTTAAAATTTTTACTGAATGGCAGTCAACTCAGACTTAGAATGAGAGTTCATAAATTCTAAATGGAATGTCAGTTTTACTCCAGTTTATCAACAGAAAATATTTCTATAAATGACTAATTGAAGATCTCAGGACTGTGAAATACTATCATCTACAAATTATCAAAGATGTAACATTTATGTGTGCGTCACCCATCACTCGTATTGATCTGTGCTTTTATATGCATTTTCTGACATAAAAATAAGTTATAAATGTATGTCTTTGATTATTAATACTGAGATATAAGCAGCTAAAACTTCAGTGGTGACTAATTATTCTCATCCAAGCAGAACAATGATTTTGCTTATATTCATCTCTAATGAATTAAGAGCTGTTCTCAAGCTTCATATTAGAAAAGTTATTATTGTTTATTCCCCTTTCCTTTATTAATTTCTCCATTGGCATTTCTTCACTTTTTATAAAAAGATTTCTGGTCTTCTGTATTTGAAATCTCCAACATTTAGGAAGGAGACTAAGTGAACAATAAAAACTATTATTACATCATGAACACTGAAGTTTAAGAATAGAAAGAAAGAAATTTTTCTAATGTAATTAGGTGAAGCACATATTTGGTTTAGATAATGAGACATATACAATAGTGTCAAATCACAAATAAATATATCCTCTATTAATTACATAATTGTAAAAGTAATATCTAGAGATTATACCTAATATATTTTTATCACCTAATATATTTCTGACACTTGTCTTGAAACAATTTCTTTACAGGGCAAATCTTTCAACATTTGTTTCTATGTGTGCTGGAATAAGTGACACAGGAGATGATAACAGTTAACACAATTTCAGTATTCTTTGAGAATAATTTGTTAATAGATGAACTTATAATTTTATAGGGAAGAACTGCAGTAAGAAGTCATACATTTTTATCAGTTTTGGACATTATTAGTATTCATAATCATTGTAAATATGTTACTTAATTTATATCAATTCCATATTTAGAAGAATTAGTAGAATAGTCATAGTTTTTTAAGTTAGATTTGGTATGAAGTCTTAGTCTATTACTTGATAAGCCTGGGACCTTGATATTAATATACTCCTGTTTTTGAAAAAAGAAGACTGTCAATGTAAAGAGTGTGAAGTTGTGTTGTAAAGATGAATGAAAAACTAAAGTGTTACATGCATATACTCCCTATGATGAAGGCCATCATTATAAAATGCAAACGTGTAGCAAAAAATTATAAAACAGGAAATAGGAAAAAATAACCATGCATCAGCTCTTTCCATCAGCAAAATTATTTTTTTGTAAGAAAGGAAAAAATAACTCATTTTGGAAATTTTACAACTAGTATCTTTTAAGATAAATCAGAGAGCATATTTTCTCATTTTTTTTGGAAACATATTCATCTATGGCCAAACACTTTGTCATCAAAATATATACAATCAAATTTCTTTCAAATATTTGCCACTTACATTTTCACTATATTTGCACACACTTAGCAAATGTATAGGATGGACAAATGCTGAGGACATATCAGACATACCTCTTTCTTCCTATGTACTTAGTTTATTTAATTTTTTAATTATGCTTTATCTAGAAGCACTTATTAATATTTTAAGAGGTCCTACAAGAGGCAATAGGCCATTTTAAAAATGCATTTCTTACCTCTAACTCAGAGAGAATTTCTACAAAGAGTGTAAATGATAATTCCATGTTTGACAAAAATGAGAAGTCAGGGAAAATAGACAAATTGTTTTGTCTTTTAAAAAGATTAAAATGTAGCAACATAGTGTTTTCAAGGTTCATAAGTCAGAAACAGGAAGATAAATATTGCATGATGCTATTGAAGTGTGAAATCTAAAAGTATTAAACTCATATACACAAAGCAGTATGATGCTTACCAAAGGTTCTTGGGACAAGAAGATAGTTATCAACAAGCATATTTTAGTTAGTCAGGAAGAATTAGATATACTGATCTATAAGACAAATTATGGAGATAAAAATTAAAATATAATGTGTCTTTTAAGTTTGCTAAAAGGGAAATTTCAATTGTCTCACCTCAAATAAAAAGTAAATGAGATGATGGGTGTGTTAATTACTTTGATCTAACTACTTTCATACTACACATATACTACAACATTGTAAAGTATCCCATCAATATGCACAATTACTATGTTTAAAAATAAGTGAAATATAATAAATTTTTATCTTATTTCAGCTGCAATATTCTTCCATAAAGATTCTTTTTGACATTAATAATCTCAAAAGTCTGTGAGAATGCCAATATTTATATTATACTGAAAGACTCTTATTCTTAGAAAACATAGTAGATTTTCTAAAGCATACATGGGGTAGAAGACCTTGGAGAAATTCCATGTTCTTTCTAGTGCTTCAGCTTCATTTTCTCTTCTTTTTCTCTGGTTATGAATTTTAATCCTGTTTCTGTAGGAATACCATAATGAATTCAGTGATTAATTCTTTTCATTTTTATCTCTATGCTAAAAGTCATCTTAGTATATACTTTTTCTGATATAAAAACAGGGCACTCAATTAAAGGGGACAGATCATTTGCACAAGGAAAACT
>RJWM01014394.1:0-50645 GCA_004363535.1 Dasyprocta punctata
TGAGGTCATGAGTACGATCCCCGGTACACCAAAAAAAGAGATTCTCTAACGTGCAAAATTACCAAGGTTTCATTAAATTGCAAACCCCTATCCCTTTCTCTCTCCCGGGCTGATTTACACAAGGGCGTACAATTGCATGTAATCTGGAGCAGAGGCGTGGAATTCTGTGAATTCACCCCCAACCCTCCGAGGTCATTTTACAATCTCTGGACTTCCAGGGGTGATGCTTTGTGAGGCTGCCTGGTCATTAAGACCCTGTGGCCCCAGTGTCTCTCACGGTGGCCCTGTGTAAGCGCTTCAGAGACTCAGCATCTCAGCCTCAAAATGCCCAGGCCAAGTTCACGCCAATCTCCTGCTGCCTGGGATTAGATTCCGCTTGTGGCACAGATTGTTGGCTGCCTCGCTGGGATCCATTCTGTCCTCCACCTTAGTGATGCAACCAAAGACTACATTTCCCAGACTCCATTTGGTGAAGATGGGCGTGGCCACAAGACAAAACTTGCCAATGAACTCCGAGGAAGCGCTGTGTCCTCTTTCTCTGTGGTGGCTTTCCTAATGGGAATGGTGTTCTTCAACTTCCTGTTTCTGTTCCTGCACGTTAGAACAATGGTGTGCTGACGAGGCTCCAGAGCAGCTTTCTTGGAACAAGGATTGACTGAGAAAGGCAAGACAATGAGACAGAAGGAGCCTGGGTCACCAAAACCATCAAACTTGCCAGGAGCCCTGAACAACTTCAGTTACTGCTGTTACCTGAAGGACAAATGCTCTCCTGTTGTTTAAACCAGTCTGACCGTGTCCCTGTTACCACTTCCTTTTGCACTGTTGCTGAACATTCTTCAAGGGCCACCTCCTCCCTGAAGTCTACCCTGATTACACCCATAATCTTTGCTCTCACAGAACACATCACTCATGGAACCCAACCCTAGACCACATCTTGATGCATGGAATTCTATCTTATTTAATATCAGTCCCCTTACCGCCGAAATGATGGAGTGCCGCAAACATAACAAACGTGTGAAAAGATGATACAGCCTCCCTTGTCTCTGGCTGGTTTTCTTGGTGTCTCTTTTGCAGGCACAGTTGCAGCAGGGCTGGCCCCAGACCTTTGTTGCCATCATTCATGGCACGTGACAGTGGAGACAGAAAGGAAGCTGGACTTCTGTGTCACCAGGAGAAGCTAAGCGTGAAGTAATACTGGCCACAGCCGGTGGGGTGTGTCCCAGGGCCCAACCTTTAAATACAATCTGATGTCAGAGTCAGGGGCACGGAACCCGAGTCGGGACCTGCTATAATCAGGTTCTTCCACCATGGGAAAATGAGGCAGGCTGACTGCCGCCACCGCAGAGGTGACAAATATTTGTCCTTGGGTGTAAGGGTGACTGCCTGATGCCACGCCATCCCAGGGAGACACGCACATCTGTTCCAGCTGGAGCATGGTCAGCCTGACCAACTGCCCTCGGACAGACCAGCTGGAGTCCCGTGAAAGGATGGGCGTTGCTTACTGTCATGTCATACACACACCACTGTCAGCAGTGGCCCAAGATGGAATGGAAGGGCTAACAAGGTGGTGAGCTTCCTGACACCAGAGGTAACCAAGCCAGATGCCCACTGTTGGGGGTGCTGTCAGGAACTACCAGCCTCAGCCTGGGGAAGGACGTTATACAGGGTGGCTCGAGGCTCTGTGGCTCTGTGATTTTGCAGACTGCGGCAGGAGTCCCCTCTGCATTGGCTCCATCCTAACCTTCCCCCCCAGGAGCCCAACACAGCACTGGGAATCTCCCACACCAGACTTGTTCCTGGAGGGTAAGGTGTCCTGCTCACCTAAGGCACCCTGATCTCCTCACCTCCCAGCAAAATCAGGGCTGCTATGGTGGTCGATTTTGTGAATTCATTCAATTGGCCCTCCCCAGAGATGGCTTGGGGCTGGGATTATTGGGACATGAGTCACAAAATCAGGGCCCCTGATGACCCAAAAGGCAATATGAGGGCCACGTGTATGTGGAGGCAAGGGTGCTGGTGGATAACTGAGATTACAGGAAGACCGGAAGCCGTGCAGCGCCTTTTCCTGCCCAATCCAAGCCCACCAGAAGAGCACGGCCTAGGAGTCCAGAGACCGCGCTGCTGGCCCACCTGACAGTGGACTTGTCCTTGTGCCACTTGGCAGAGCTTAGCAACCTCCATGCCCAAACCAAAGGAGGAAGATGCTGCTTCCCGAGTGCCCTTGCACTCCACTAGGGTCTGAGGGCAGGACCAAGGCACCAGGGTGGGCTTTGGGACCCCCAGATCTTACAGTGAAACCTGCTCTGCTTTTTCAGAGTCCTGACCTTGAGAAGTTCCTTAAACTTCTCAAGCTTCAGTCCCCACATCTGCAAAACGGGAAGAAGTCACACTTGCTTGGGAAAGGGTAAAGCACGGTATGCCTAGCAGGTAGGTAAGTGTAAGGAGAGTCATTATTTATCCTGTCACTTTATTAGGCAGCCCCAGTGGGATGTAGCAGGCTTCACCACAAAGGGAAACATCTGAAAGGCGGAACACTCTGAATGACCTTGGAGCTCGGTCTTCATCTTCCCTTTCAATAGACACTGACCGGGCTCCTATTCGGAGCCAGGCCCACGGGCTGCACAAGTTCAGCTAAATGTCGCAATACTTCCAAGGAGCCCAGCCTTCCCTGGGCTCCCCAGTTGCAGGGGAAGTAACGGAAAGGTTAAATGGGGAACGGTTGCTATGGGCTTATGTACACACAGGTTCAGGCACTGTCCATGTTCAGACATTCAATTTCAAGTCAGACTTCCGGCTATTAGAATCTCACCTGGGAATCTAAAGAGCTCTTGGTATGGAAGCCCAGTCCTGGGTGTGGGATGGAGATTGGTACCAATGGGTTCGAAGGTCCCAGGTGATTCCACTGTGGAAGACGTCAGTCCAGCTGGTCTCCTTCTATAGATGGGGGTAGGAATTCTACCTGGGATCATGTTGGGTGTTTGTATCCCCATTTCACAGACAAGAAGACTGAGGGTCTGAGAGTGGAAAGAACTCTGGGGAGCCCTCCTCCCTGCGCATTTCCCCTCTCAGGGCAGCAGGTGTTTTCTCAGCAGTGGCCTTCATTGCCCTGCCTCAAAAGCGTGTTGCCCGTGGAGCTCTTGTGGACACTGACAAGCAGGAGGAGGGGACTTCAGGGCAGGGAAGGATCCCCCACTTCCCAGGTGCCCTGCCGGTTGGTCCTCACCCATCAGCCACCCAGGACAAACAATTGCAAGGAGAAGTACCTGCCGCCACTACAGTCCACCCCCCTCACCTGGGAGGTGAGGCCGGGGAGTCTCAGGCAGGGTTTTTTGAGTGGAACCAGGGGTAAGGCAAGCTGTGCTTCCTGACCATGGTGTCCAGCACCCCAAGGCCACAGGAGCATGGAGAGCTTCTATGTGGGGCTCTGACTGCAGGGGGGAGACAGGGGTGGACTGTGGCAGGCTCTGCAGCAGCCAATGCAGGTATCCCTGTGCTCCTGTCTCACCCCAGCCTGGTGCAGTGGGGTTGGGGTTCAGAGCCCATTTCCAGCTGTGCTGGTGGGGAGCTCTGTCCCTCAGGGCTGCAGGGTCAGCATGGGGTCAGAGCTGGGCTGTTGTGCCACCTGCCCGCTTCCCGGGTCTGCTAGGGTCCTGTGGGTCTTCTGAGCTGCTGCCTGCAGTGAGACCCAGGCTTTAGGGAAGCCCTCCTGACATCCGTCCTTGGAAGGGACATCAGGGACCTTTAGCGGCCTATCCTCTGTGCTCAGTGGGGCTACACATGGGTGCAGCCCCCCTGGTTCCCGGAGGGTGTCTGACAAAGAGGAACTTTGCTAAGCATTCACATTTGAAGATCACAGAATTCACTGGGCTACTTTCAGCAGAAAGGCACCCATTGGGGGAAGAGACAGCATGCAGAATCATTGTGTTCTAGGCTGAGTATCAAAAACATAATGCAGAGCTGGCTGCCAGTGGAGTCACGAAAGTTTCAGGACAGGAATGGCCTCCATGGCTTTTGGCTCCAGAACCATGCCACCTCTGTCCCCATCTGTGCTGGCAAAACAGTGCTTGGCCCTTCCTGCCTTCCACACATCACTCAGCTTCAAATCACTTTAGCAGATGTCCATCTCTTTAGCACTGCTGATCACAGCCAGAATCCCAGCTCGAATGGTGTTGTAGGGAGGTCTTGGTCGGTAGTTTTTGGTATCTAGATATACCAGGAGGAAAGGAGTATGTTTCAACTAGCCTGGCCACCAAATGTCCCAGAGATGTCTCACACTGTGACCTGACAACTGCCTTTCTGGAATTCCATCTAATAGAAATAATTAGAAAGGATAAACAGGCATTCATGTACAAAGAGGAAGGAAGGGTGGAAGGAAGGAAGGGAGAGAGGTCTGGGAGGGAGGGAGGAAATGAAGGAAAACAAAATCTATGAACAGATTTTGGAGCATTCATGTGAAAGCATAAAAACGTATTTGAAAAATTTCAGAATTTGCAAGGATATAGCATTAAGTAGAAAAGGACCCACCCCAAACTGTGGGTGCAGTGTAACCCCAGCTTTATAAAAAGGGCACACATACACAGGACATAGTCAGGGGTTGCAAGGAGAACAATTGTATACAGGACACATAATTTATAGTATTATTTATAATGGTCACCCAAGGAGTCAAATACAAAGAAAGTGCAGGAAATCTGTCCACAACACTAAAGATCTAGAAAATCCAGCCGAGGGCCTGGATCCCATGGCAATAACCTGCATGAGTTCAGCCAAAAACCTAGAGCCCACAACAATGACTCATACAAGTCTATTTTATGGATCTGCCCTGGGAAAGCCCAAAGGTCAGTGGTGAAAGTTAGAAAGTCTGGGCCAGCGGGATGAAGGATCTGTGCCAGTAGGTTGAGTGTTCTGCAGTGGAGAAAAGAAGTGATGCTCAAAATAAAGACCAGGGCTCCCCTGAAAAGTACCACAGCCGAAATCCTCAGTGACAACGAGGTCCCAAGCTCCTCTGATGACGAGAACATCCAAGTACATAGCAGGAAACCAGCATGACAAGCTCCTCCAGGAGAACCAGTGGCCCCAAACAACACCACCATTTAGAAGAACCCGAAAGCTATTCTTTCTCTCCAGGTCTTCTTTTTATGGTGGTGACAGTTCTTAGGTGGGCCATCCACACTCAGCACCATGCTGATTCAATTCAGCAGATGTTTCAATTGACCACCAGTTACCAATCCACTATGATGTTCACGCTGGTGTGGGCGGGAGCAACAGGGACTTAGTTTTCTTACTACACTGCTTTACAGCACCTGTATGTTTTACCAAGAATGTGCATTACTTTTATCATTAGGAGAGGACAGGTCTGTCCCTGGGAGGTGGGCGCAGATCCCCTCTGATTCTTGTCAATAAATATTTGTCCTATATCCTCCTAGGGCTTAGAAGCAGCCAGTTTGCAGATGCAAAATAAAACCAGAACTATTTGTCACTTAGCAGGTGGGCAAGTATCCCAAGGTCTGATGAGAAGGGGGTGAGCTGACTGGCAGGCTGGGATCCTGGTCCACCCTGGTCCTCTCATACTGTCCCCCACATCCCATCCATGCACCCCTTTTATAAAGCCGGTTGTACTGTATGAGTCCTCACACCTACTAGTCCAGAAAGCCTGCATACCCTCCAATCCCATCCTCTGCTTCCAGAAGTGTGCTTTCTGGAGAGATCTGTGCTTTGTGCATAGGCTGACGGGCGTGGACTGTGTGTTTACAGCAACATCACTTATCTTGGCACCAGATTAGACACCAAGTCTTCGGCGGGGGTCTGATTAAATAAATCAGCGTGAAGGGGCATTGTGTTAAAAAGGAGTGTTCTCAAAGATGTATTTATGAGTGGCAAAATCAAAGTAAAGAGCAAAGTATAGAATGTCTTATTAGTACAAAAAATATTTCCATGTATCATTCGATAAGCATAGCACGTGTCTGGTGTTCCTGGAGAGGGGCATTTGTGTATTTGAGGGTCTGAGTTAGAGTCATTGTTCAGTGTTTATCCTTGTGTACCGCTGAATCATGTTCAAGTTCACGTGTTACATTTTTATTTCAGTGTGCAGTTAAGAATAACCGTATGTTTATTGGGTTAATGACTGGAGCATAAAGCCACAGAGATTTGGATGTGATGCAAAGAGCCACAGGGAGCCATTGGTGGTTCTTGAGCAAGCGGCTCAGCACAAAGTGATGCTTACCGAGGAGGGCCCAGAAAAGTGGTGAAAGAGAGGAATGAGACCGAGGAGGCCAGCTGGAGGCATCGAGACCCACAGGCATCAAAGTCACCAAGGAGGACACCGGAGGAGGGTCTGGGGGCGGGGCTGGAGGGAGGGCTGATCCCGAGTGCCATATCTTTGCACTCAGTCTGGATGATTCTGTGTCCCCATTCCCTCGGGTGGCCCAGGTTTCCCAGGTTGTGTGTGGAATAATCCTCAGACTTTCCAGAAAGCAGGCGGCCTCTGAATTGCCACTGCTGCTGCTGTCTGCGAGTTCCCCTTCCTGCTTCTCCCTCTGTCACCCTCCCTATGCACCAGTGAGCACGGGGCTGGTCCCCTCCCGCCCCAGGGCCTTCCTCTCCTTTGACCTGACTCCCCTAGCTTCTACAGGGAGGCTGCTGTTCCATGCCAAACAGCACCCAGGTCACAGAGCGGAACCTGGGCCTGTCCCCAAAGTCAGTATCTGGGCATCGCCCTGCAGGGACAGAGAACCCCTGTGGGACACACTCCCAGATCATCCCGGGGCGGCTGCCTCTCCGTGATATTTAAGGTGAAAAAGCTGGGGCTTAGAAAGGGAGGGCGGCCTGCCCAGGGCCACACCCAGTTTGAGAGCCAGAACTCAAATCCATCCTGTAAGAGCAGCCTCTGTGACGTTCCAGCTCCCAGGCCTAGAAGAGCCAGGACTGTGGAGATAGAGCGACCTTCTGCCGAACCCCTGCTTGATTCTCTTCAGCTGCTCCCACACCCCTGAGTCCCCACGTCACGGTCACTTTCTCATCACCAGAACACAAGCTCGGCGACACCCAAAATTTAGAGGAGGACAGGTTTATTTTGGCTCATGCTTGCTGTCCATGGTCAGCCCGCTCCGAGGCAGCACAGAGAAGTGGAAGGGTCTGGCAGAGGCAAGCTGCTCACATCCTGGCGGCCAGGAAGCAGGGAGAAGAGAAGAGGGAGGGAGACAAACCCTCCCAGGCCACGCCCCCAGGGACCGCCTCTTCCAACCAGGCCCCTCCTAACAGCGAGACGGCTATGAGCCCCATAACCCATCACTGTCCCAAAGCCTCGTCCATGGGCGTATGACATGGGACATTCTCCGTCAAAACCATAGCAGCGCAAGATTCTTCCCTGCAGGGTCCTCTGCCCCCTTGGGACCTGTATGGGGTCAGGTTCCCTGCTAAATTAGGTTTTTATTGAAAGTGACCCCTCTGGTCTTGGTTTCCCTCTGTTTACTGGCAACCATGCAGTTAATCTGTTTCACCAGTTCTAGCCAAGGAAGTACCTGGTTAGTAACAGCCCACAGCCTCCCTTTCGTTCCCCAACTCCTGACTTCTGAACAGCACCTGACCAGGGGCTCTGAGTCTCCCCCAGACTCCCTAAACTACACACCTTCCCCTGAGGGCACAGCAGGGTGACAACTTGTTCCCCAGGGGCTTAGAGCAGTAACTGAGTCTGAAAGAGCTTGTGTACTCCCCTTACCATTCATGCTAGCTCTGTATTCTACTACAATCTCTTGTGCTACCCTTAACCTTGGAAAGTCAAGATGATTATGCTGTGCTTACAATAAATTTAAAAATAGTCTCATGGTTAGCCTGACAGTGGCAAATGGCCCAGCAGATGATGGACAGAGAAAATTGTCTTTTAACTGGGCTCGAGTACCTCATTGCAGACCTTGCTGGGTCCCTTTGGGAATGGGGCACCAGCAGGTGGGGAGGAGGCCCTCAGATCTGGGGCAACCCAGTCCTGCAGAGGTCCTGGTACCCCTGCTTCTCCAACTAGTGGATAGCAGAGGAGACTCCCCCCAAAAAGCAGAACCTGGATATTTTTATAGTCTGTGACATTGTATGAGCACAACACACACTTTCTCTCACACAGGCACACAATCCTACCTATTAGATGGATCGTAGGGTAGAGTTTCCAGAGTCACAGGAAGACAGGGGCTACACACATCACAGCAGAGAGACAACCTCACCTCCGCCACTTGTCCCTTCCCCAGGCACCAACCTGCAAGTCAAGCCTGACCCCTTCCAAAACTGGGAGACTCTCAGCCTCTGAGTAACAGGCTTCTTTTTGGTTCTTGAATGTCTTCACCCAGAACTGCCAACAGCTACTGCCTCCCAGGCAAATAAAAAGGCTGAAAGCATTTCCAGGTCATCAAATAGACTTTTTTTTTTCAATTAAAATGAAAGAAACAAGGGAAGGAGACCCTCCAACCATTTTATTTTCTCCCACAAGTGAATTAGACCCATATGGAATATGCTTCATTTTGACGAGGTGCTATTTTAAGACTTTAGATGACTGTCCTTAAAATATATCCCAGCCTTTTATGGCCGCCCGGGATTTTAGAGGAATCAGTCTGTGTGTTGCCAGTTGCACAGGGTGTGGCCAGGGTTCTGGGGGAGTCATGGACAGCGAGGAGCCCTGGGCAGCATGGCCCAGGACATCTGAGAGTGCAGATGCTGCTCCAAAGGCTGGGGGGACCAGGGAGACTGCATGAAGAAACAGAGCCAGAATATTTTTATAGGCTGCAACATAAACATCAGAGGCACTTACACACACATGCACACGTGCGTGTGCATGTGCTGACTTTGTTTAAGCTGTCCCTTCCACGTCCCTGTGTACTTTCTGTCCCCACGCTCTTCCAAGTGTATCTCAAAGGCTCAGATGTGACTCAATAACCGTGCAAAGTGCTTGCCTATCATACACGGAGCCCTGGATTTGATCCCTGGCACCACAAAAACAAACAACAAACAAACCAACCAACCACACCAAGCACACCTGAATAGTTTTCATTCCTTTTTCCTAATGAAATAATCAGAGAAGTGAGCAAAGATATGTACAATTCTATTCTGTATACACGTGTGTGTTTGCTACAGTGTGCTTGATAGTGGTGAGATGGCAGACATAAGCTGAAATATCCAATAACAGAATTCTGGTTAGACCAATAATTGTATAGTCATCCAAAGAAAAATCATTTAGCCATCAAAAATTAAAGACACTAATGACTACTGACTTCGTTAGGTGAAAAAAAGTTAATAGCAGATATGATCTTACTTACATTTATGTTTATAGACATAAAAATATGTGTGTACATAGTTATGTGTATGTATAAATAAATATATACAGATATAGGTATAGAAGTCTGCAAAGATGTCACAGCAGGAATCTAAGAATCTGTCTTCTCACCCAGATAGCAGCAGTGCTCTGAAATTCTGTCTGGTGTGAGGGTTTCAGAGCTCTGGAGTCTATGAAAGCCTCACATAAAAATTAGCAGAATCTGGGTGGAGAATCTGATATACAGAGTTAATACATTATTAGATGCAAATGTCCAGTATTCACCAAAAACAAGTCACAAGACATATAAGCAAATACAAAAATATGACTTATTCAAAGAGAAAAATAAACCAACAGAAAATGTCACTGGAAAGACTAGATAGACATACTAGACAAAGACTTTAAAACGACTATCTGAAAGGTGTCCAGAGAACTCAAGGAAGATGTAGAGAAAACCATGAAAATAATGTATAAGCAAAATAGATGTATAAGTAAGGAGATAGGAAATCAAAAGGAAACTCTAAAGCTGAAAAGTACAAAAACTGAAAAGAAAAATTTGCTAAAGTGATTCAAAAGTACATTTGAGTAGGCAGGAGAATGAATATTAAGATGAAGCCATTGAAAGTATTGAGTCTGAAGAAAGGAAAAAAAAGGTTGAAGAATAGTAAACAGAGCCTAAGGGATGTATGGGTCATGATCAAGTGGACCAACATACACACAGAGGGAATCCAGAAGAAGAGAGGAAGGAAGGAGCAGAGAGATTATATGAATGTAACAAAAGACATGAATGTAAATATTTAAGAAACTCAACAAACTCTTATGAGAAAAAACTCAAAGAGCCCTATGATGAAACATATTATAATCAAACCATCAAAACGTAAAACCGGAGTATCTTAAAAGCGGTAAGAGAGAAAAGACTTATCACATACAAGGGATCCTCCATAAGATTATTACAACATTTCTGATCATCAAATTAGAAGATCGTAAGTGAGGGGACTGATGATATATTCAAAATATTAGGAGGTAGGGGGGTGTCTAAGGGAAAGTAACAGGGAGTATGAGTATGATCAAAATATATTATTCCCTATTTCCCTGACAATAAAACCTAGCTGGAAAATAATCAGTCTTGAAAACAAGAGATAAAAAATGTCATCCCAAACTAGCCTATCCTTGCCTTATCTGTCATTACAGAGCAGACGCTAAATAAGAGAATAGTGAGGTATAATCTTCTGTATGACATGGGCTTTCACAATGGTTAGGTCTTATTTTTGGGGAAACATAATACTCATTGAAACCCATCATTTTGTAAAAATGATCAAAATAATAAAAAGAAAAATGTGATGGAAAACAATCTAGGAAAAAAAAAACTACTAGCCAAGAATTCTATATCCAGTAAAATAGTCCTTCAGGATGAGAGAAATATTAAGACATTTCCAAACAAACAAAAGTTGAGGGATATTATGGTTTAGACCCAGACTGTTCTTCCAAAGGCCCATGTGTTCAGAGGTGGAGGTTTTGGAAGGTGATTGGGATCATGGGTTGTTGTACTCATCAATAGATTAACATATAACCAAATGTGCTGTTAGAAGGCAGGCCTGGTCAGAAGAAATGAGTCACTAGGGATGTGACCTGGAAGGGTTTATTCTCCCTCACCAGCTGTTTCTGCTTCTTGATCACCATGACATGAACATCTTTTCTCCATCAGACCCCTCCGCCATGCCTTTCCTGCCTTGGACCCAGCTGATTATGGACTGGAACTGTGAGCCAAAATAAACCTCTCTTCCTTTAAATTGTAGGTGTTGGGTGTTTTGTCCCATGACATGAAAGTGATTAAGACAAGTGAATTTATTACTACTGGACCTGCCCTATGAGAAATGAAAGAGGGAATTATAGAGGGCTTTTTTTTTTTTTTTTTGAACCAGGAATCAAACCCAGGACTTTAAGCTTACCAAGCAGGCACCATGCCACTGAGCTATACCCTTGGCCCCTATGCAGATTTAAATGAAGAGAACTAGACACTAACTCAAAGCTGTATGAAGAAATAAAGGTCCCAGAAAAGGACTTATCTGAGAAATTAGATAAACTAGTATTATTCTAATAATATGTCACTCCAGTTCTTGTTTTCTGCATGATTTAAGACACTAATATATTTCCTAAAAATTACTAATTTAAGAGAAAATTCTACTGTAATTTTGCTTTATTGTTCCACATTTTGCTTTCCACATAATTTAAGAGACTAACATATTAAGAAAAACAACTATTAGCTTGTGTATAAGAATGTAATCCTGCAATATTAGTAATGCAAGTGTACAAGGTACAAACCTGCATAGAAGCAGAGATTTTGTATATTATTAAAGTTAAGCTGGTATGAATTCAGTCAGAATAATGTAAGTTTAGGATATAAAATGCAATCCTAATCCTAACTCAAAAAAGAGGTATCACTAAAAGAAATGAGAAAGAGATCAAAATATTTCACTACAAAAATGAACAAAATACCAAAGAACATAATGCAAGAAATAAGGAACAAAATCCCTAAGGCACATAAAAATAAACAGCAAAGTGATGAAGCAATTTCCTTCTTACCAGTAGTTACTTTAAATCTAAATGGACACGCCTTTAATCACAGCACTCAGGAGGCTGAGGTAGGCAGAGCATTGTGAGCTGCAAGCCAGCTTGGGCTGCAATGTGAGCACAAGGCCGGCCTGAACTACATAGTGCGACCCTGTCTCAAAAAACTAGGGCTGGGAGTTTGGTTCAGCAGCTTATACACCTGCCTGACAGGCGTGAGGTTGTGAGTTCGAACCCTGGTGCCACATGCACGCAAAAATCTAAATGGACAAGGACATGGACTAAACCCTCCAATGAAAATACAAAAGTTGGTAGAATGGATAAAAATAAATCATAACCCATTGTCCATAATACACTCATTTTAAGTTCAAAAACAGAAAGATTGAAAACAAAAGGTTGAAAAGGGTAATTCGGAGCCAAAAGAAAACAGAAGAGAAGATCTCTCCTCTGACCACAAGGAAATGAAATTAGAAATTAATAACAGAAAAACTCACAAATGCGTGCAAGTTAAATATCATTCTCTTAAATAACCAATAGATCACAGTAGCAATCACAAGAGAAATTAGAAAATACTTAGTGACAGTAACAGCAAAACCACAGGATACCAAAATATTTATGAAGTGCAGAAAAGAAGTGCTAAGGGGGAAATTTACAGCTCTTAAGTTCTTATGCTCGAAAACACAAAAGATCGCAAATCAACAGCCTATATTTAACGTAAGGCACTAGAAAAAGAACAAACCCAAACCCAAGACAAGGGGAAAGGAAGGAAACAACAAAGATCAGAGCAGAGATAGAGAAGAGAAAAACATTACAGAAAAATCAATGAAACCAAAAGTTGGTTCTTCAAAAAGATCAACACAATTGACAAACCTTTAGGCAGAGTGACTAAGAAAAAAAAGGAAGAAGGCACAAGTTACTAAAATCGGAAATGAAAGTGAGGACATCTCTACTGATTCTACCCAAATAGAGAGAATTATAAGAGTGCCATAAATTGCACAACCTAGATAAAATGGACAGATTCCTAGAAACACAGGTCTACCAAGAAATAGAAGAAATAAAGTAGAAAATCTGAGTAGACCAATAAGTAGTAAACATATTGAATCCATAATAAAGATATAAAAAATTTTTTCACAAAATAAAAGCCCTGGCCCTAATGGCTTCACTGGTGAATTCTGCTAAATATTTAAAGAACTAGCACCAACCCTTCTCACAGGTTTCCAGAAATATTTAAGACAGAGAAAACTTTCTACTTTAGTCTACAAAGTCAACAATACCCTGAAACCAAAGCCAGATAAAGTGCTAGAAAACTACAGACTTTATCCCTTCTGAGCACTAATGCCAAGGTTCTCAACAAAATACTATCAGACCAAATTCAACAGCAAATTAAAAGGACTGTATACTACAACCAAGTGAGTTTTCTGTAATACAAAGATGGTCCACATATGAATATTAATTGAATATTAATATTAATATGCTGTTCTCTGAGAATGAGGGGGAAGAAAACATCCAATCATCTCAGTTGATACAGAAAAAGCATTTGGCAAATTCAACACCCTTTTATGCTTCACTAGGAATTAACAAACTAGGAATAGAAGTAAACCACCTCAACATAATAAAAGCCATAGATGAAAAACTTACCACAAACATCATATTCAATAATGGAAAATTAAAAGCTTTTCCTATAAATTGGAAATAAGTCAGGATGCCTGTCCTCATCTTTTCTACTCAATAAAATTCCTAGTTAGAGTCACTGGGCAAGGAAAAGAATAAAAGTCACCCAAATTGGAAAGAAAAAGGTAAAATTATCCCTATTTGCAGATCTTACTATAGGAAACCTTTCTTACAGCATACATATACGAAAAAAAAAAACCTATTAGAACTAATAAAGTCAGCAAAGTAGTCAGATTCAGAGTTAATAGTCAAAAGTTGCATTTCTGTGTGATAATAAATAATCTGAAAAGGAAATAAAGAAAACAATTTCACTTTTAATAGTATCAAAAAAAAGAATGAAATACTTAGGAATTAACTTAATCAAAGTGGTAAAAGACGTGTATCATGAAAACTATTAAACACTGAAAAATTAAAGACACCAGTAAATGGAAAGACATCCCATGTGCCTGAGTTGAAGGACTTAATATTGTTAGGGTGACCGTGCTATCAAAGTGATCTACGGAGTCTATCTGCTGTTGTCTGCATGCCTGTGTCCCCCTTCTATCATATGCTGCAACCTAATTACCAATGTGATGGTATTAGGAGGCGGGATCCTTGGAGGTAATTAGAGGGCAGAACGTTCATGAATGGGATTATTGCCCTTATAGAATAAGTCTTTACTTATTTTAAGAGCTGCACTCAGGACACATCGAGAAGGAACTACCCGTGACCAGAAAGTGGTCCCTTATCAGACACAAAATTTGTTGATGCTTTAATCTAGACTTCCAGGACTCCAGAACTGTAAGCAACAAATCAATGTTTGTTGTTTATAAGCTACCCAGTCTGTGGTATTTGGCTACAGCAGCTCAAACAGACTAAGACAACCAAAATCTCAAATTTTTTTGCAGAAATAAAATAACCATGTGTACTAATAAATGAAAAAAATACTAACAGAAATTAAAGAAAAATTCATATGGAGTAGGAATAGCAAAAACAATCTGGAAAAAAGGACAACGTTGGAGAACTCAAACTTTCTTCTTTCAGAGTTTACGGTAAAGCTATAGCAATCAAAATATTGTGTTATCAGCATATAGACAAATATATGGGCCAATTTATTAGAATACAGAGCACAGCAATAAACCCTCACATATATGGTCAAATGATTTTCAGCAAAAGTCCCAACAGTATTCAATGTAGAAAAGACAGTATTTCCAACAAATGATGCCATGTGATTGCATATCCATATGCAAAACAATAGACCTTACCTAAAACCACATATGGAAGTTAACTTAAACTTGATCACAGACCTAAATCTATTAAACTGTTAAAAGAAAACATACACAAAAGTTCTGTGGCACTGAATTTGGATTTGATACCAAAACAAATGCAGCAACAACAACAAAACAAGAAGAAAAAGGAGGAGGAAGAGCAGGAGGAGAAGGAGGAAAAAGAAAAAAGAAAAACTAGATAACTTGGGCATCATAAAAATTAAAAATGTCTGTGCATCAAGTTACAAAGTGTGAAAAGGCAACTCCCAGAAGGAGGGAAACAGTTGGAAATTATATATCTGATAAGAAATTAATTTGCAGAATTTATGGAGGACTCCCTCCCTCCAAAGCTAACCCACACCAACAAAAAGACAAAAACAACCCAATTTAAATATGGGCAAAAGACTGAATAGACAATTCTCCAAAAGACAGACTTCGTCTCACCCAAGGCATATTCTTCTGGGAAGAAAAACACATTAGAGCCCAGGAATACCCTGAAAATACCCTGACACTGGAGAGTCCCAGGCAGCTGGCAGCCAGGAAGCTGAACCAGCACAGTTGGGCAAGGATGAGGGCAGAGGTATGACCTGACCTGGCACCAGCTCTGCCCAGGCCACTGCCCTCCCGGAGAGTCACATGATCACAAACTTCCAGCCCACAGACACAGAAGGGGAAACTGAGGCTCACAGAGGGCCAAAGGATTCCATCGCTCTCCAAGGCAGAATGAGCTACCTACCACCTGACTCCTGGCCTAGGGTGTTTTTTTAAATAAAGGATTTCTAGAATTCTAAAGGCCTGGAAGAGCAGGTAACCTTACGAATCATCTAATTCATACTCTCACCAGGAGAGAATGTTCTAGAATTCAGCCAGTAGGTTCAGATAACAGGCCTAGTACTTAGCCATCTCTGGAAAACACACCTACCCCAAGATTTGCCTAGTTGGATATAGGTGATTGATATTTTAAAAACTGGTCAGAGTCATTTAGGATCTGTTATATCAGGAAATTGATAGAAATAATTGCATTTTCTAAACTATCTCCTGAAAGGCCTTGATGTTTTATCCTCATTTTCTAACAGATACGCTGAAGGTAAGTCATTTAGTCAAAGTTACAGAGACAGTAAATTGAGAGTATAGGATTTGACTCTAGTTCTGAGACTCAAAAGACTATTGTTATCTCATTAACGCATTGTAGTGTATGTAGTAGAGAAGAGGGGAGACAGAGGGAGAGACAGAGAGACAGAGACAGAGACAGAAGATTGAAAGGGAAAAAAAGGTGAATTCTACCTCTTTATCATCCTTGATCCTAACAGCAGGTGGGGCAGATGGTGCTGAAAAGCCGAATGGACTCTCATCAGTGGGCCCCATCCTTTATATCGGTCCCTACTTTCACTGACCATCTTCCTAAGCCTGCTCAGCTTTTCCTATTATCTGGCCCAAGAATATACTGTGTTTTCCTTCCCAGTATCTATTACAATAGTAATTCAATTACTTGTGGGATTACTTGTTCAATACTTCTCTCCCTTACCTTTTCTCGTTAGTCATATGAGGGCAGGGACTGAGTCTGTCTTGGTCACCACTGTGTGTCTTGTACAGGGCCTGGAAAAAGTATGTTTATAGCATTTGCTAAACAAATCAATGGAAGGGTGGATGGATGGATGGATGGATGGATAGATGGATGGGCAGCTGGACGCATGGATGGATAGATGGATGAATGGATGGATGGATGACTGGATGGATGGATAGGTGGGTGGATAGATGGATGGATGGGTGGATGGGCAGATGGATGGATGGATGGATGGATGGATGGATGGATGGATGGATGGATGAACAGACTGATGGATGGATAATAGATAAATGGACTGGTGATGGATGGATGGATGCTTGAACAGATGCAATCTCGGCTCACTGGTGAGCATAGACATCTAGTGATTCAGAGCCTGAGGCCTGGGTTCTTGGCTGAGAATCAGAGCAGACCAAGCTGACATCTCTGTTCCCAAACCCTGCCTACAGGATGAGTCACTCAATCTCTAAACCACACGCTTCTTTCCACAATGAGGCTGCCCAGAGGGGCCCTGAGCCTCAGAGAGTAGCAGGAAAACTCTGTTCCCACGCAGCGCTCCTGCCTGCCTCTTATCGTGGCTGCCACTTTGATGTGCTCCTTGTGAGTCAGAGCTGCTGCCGCCTCAGAGCTGCTCCTGTTTCAGCAGCCTCTTGACAGTTTTTAAAGAAAAGAGTCAGAAGTGGCAGACTCTATCTTTGGGCTAAGACTGCAGACAGCTCTTTGATTTGATTACTCCTGGGTTCAATTATGAATGGACTTGTGGTTGAAGGAGACAAGGATGTCAAAGAGAAAGTGGTGGGACTGTCATCTCTAGCAAAGTGAAGAGAATCCACCGGTCCTCTGGAACAACCCATTTCCAACTCCTCCTTGGCTGCTGTAGACCTACCACCAATGCCCTTTCTGGTTATACCAGGCTCTGGCTGCTTCCTGGTATACCTTGGACCTTTGCATGTCCTTTCTTACTGTCATATCACACTCTGTCTTGCCAGGAATGCCACCGTGTCTGTCACCTCCACTTCTCACTGATCCATGCACCTACTGGACCCAATGTACCCCTTGTTCCATTCGGCCCCTTCTGGTCCCTTACCTGCCTGCTGTCTGAGGCCATGGAAGCCTCACCTCTAGTGTGGCCTGACCCCTGTCCACTCTGATGAGATGTGTATTTGGCAATGTTCTGTTGTAATTTAAGGGAGGAAAGTAGGGGTGTTTGGCAACAAAGGCACTCTTTTGGGGCCCAAAGAAAGAAACTGGGATCCAACTTGGTCACCTTCTTCCTATCTCAACTCAGAGAAGCTATTGCCCTTAGTTTTCTACTTTGCAAACTTGAGGCTTTTTTTTTTATTGTTTTGAGTATTAAATAAATAGGATAACGGTCACAAACATGCTTTGTAAAGCAGATGATGGTGTGCGTGCATGAGAATACTCAGCATGTCCCCAGCCTTCTCTCTCTGTCCCCATCGTCATCATCACCATCATGCTGCTCCTTCCAGTCCCCAGGCCGATCCAAGAGCTGTCTTCCAAACCAGACAGTGAGCTCTCACAGCTAGGTCCCAAAGCTTACTTCCAAAACCCGTCCTCCTTTGCACCTAGCGCAGAGCTGGGGACTCAATTGGAACTCAGTGACTGTCCCCTAAACAATCAATCAACTCAGAGGGAAAGAAACCAAAGAGAGAACGTCTCATTTGCTAAGAGAGCCCTCCAAAGATCCCATTTCCTGTCTTCCTCTTGAAAAGAACACTTGGAAAGGAAGGACAATATAACAAGTGGCAGCCCTTCCCCCAACAGGGTGGTCTGCGTACTCTTGGATTCGTCTCATCATCCTGTGGTCTCTTCCAGCTGCCTAGGGAGTCCTGAGAAAGGGCATGGGAACCATAGGGACATCTGTGTCCCTTCCCCAGAGAGCAAAGTGAAGCCCAGCAAGGACAATGACCCCCCTGCCTCAGGAAGAAGCACTAAATCATTCATAAAACCCTGCCCACAAAGCAAGAGCCTGACTCTTCCCCCTTTGAATGTTCAAAACGGGGCCGCTGATTCCACTGAAAGAAAATGTCCTGCCATGGATGACATCATTTATGCATGTCACATCATTTATTCTGCATGGTGTCCCTGCCAATGACGCATTTTGTACCTGGACACTGAGGCTCTGGGAGGTGAAGGGACCTGCCCTGGGTCACAGGAAGGCGGGCCAGCCTGTCCTTTCCAGGACCTTGGGCACACCCTGAGCCTGCAGGCTGGGCATGCTGGTGGGCTGTGACTCTCTCGTCACTTCTCTGGCTCCCCATTCACAGGAAGCTCAGGTCAACCACATCCTGCCGCGTCCTTGCAGACGAGATAATAATCCCCACCACCACCATTTTCTGTCCCACCACAGCCCAGCCCGGAGAGCGCAGGGGCTTCCTCCACCTCCTGGCAACCACAGAGCGTCAGAGCTGGAGAGTCCAATTCTGAGCTTCCTCCTTCAGACCTAGCTGTCTGGGCCACTTGTTCCAGTCCCCTATCATCTCCAGAGTTTAAAATGATGGCTCTGAAGTAGGACCCGGAAATCTGTATTTCCTAACGAGCACTTTGCATGATTGGGTAAGAATTCAAATTTGGGAAGCCATCAGTCCAACCCTTTTTTCTTTTTTCTTTTTTTTTTTTTCTGTAAAGAGAAGAACTGAAACTCAGAAGGGAAAATGACTTTTCTCTGGCAGCTCTCTGCGTGAAATGGGGTGTGTCTTTAGTGTGCCTGTGACACCTGTCAGGGGGCCACTGAATGCCGTTGGAATCACACTTTGCTGTTAAGAGAGCAGGTCAGGAGTGCTGATGAAGCCACAGTGAGGTCTGTGTTAACACAGCCAGCTCTACAGAAGAAAGAGAAATGGCGCTAGAGGACAGCCAGGGGCATTTGGAAGAGCCCCTGGGGAAAATGCCCTGTGCTCAGGGTTGGCCTTAAGCTTACAATCCTCCTGCCTCAGCCTCCTGAGTGCTGGATTTACAAGCATGTGTCACTAAGCTCAGCTGTTTCTGTATTTTTTATGGCAGCTTTTGCACTATAATGGCAGAGTGAAGCTGGAAAATATTCCCCATCTGGCTCTTCACAGAAGAAAAATTCTGTCAACCCCTGCTTTAGCCCATCAATCAACCAGCCCAGCTTCATTCCTGCCACTGTACCAGAAGGTCCCTGGTTCTCCCAGGCAGCCACCCACTGTACCGAAGCAGCACAGTGCTTGGGCACCTTGTATGCACTAAAAGAACCAAACATTATTGTTGAATAAATGAACCATCACAACAAGCTGCTTTAATTCCCATTATACCAATGAGGAAAACACAGCTTTTAGAAAAGCTTATTACATAGTCCAAAGTCTGAGAGTTTAAAAATGCTAGAATTAGAATTTGTTTTATCTAAGGTATAGTGGTTTTTTGTGGGGGGGGCGGTTTATTTGTTTTTTGTACCAGGAATTGAGCTCACTAACTCACTCTTGCCAGGCAGGTGCTGTGCCACTGAGCTATATCCCCAGCTAATATATAGTATTTTTACCTTCTAAATTTGAGTCAGGGATTATAGAGAATCTTGCCACGAATCTGCAGAAATCAGGGCTAAGCTAGGTCTCTCAGAAGGGGCTAGATCACAGGGTTGGGAAACTCTAAGAAAGAATAAAGAATGACTTGAATAGATAAGCAAACCCCATCCTTCCAAGAAAATAGATGCTTTGGGACTCTATTAAGCTAATTCATACTATAATGTTAGTTCCTTTCTAGATCTGTGTTCTTCTTAACTAATGATAAATACTGGAGCTTTTCAATCTTGGAGGGGAAAAGGATACTTTAAACATTGTAGAAAGGGGAGGCACCAGTGAGTCAAGCATGCTTACCAGAATACAGCTCAAAACTCACCAGATTCTGGTCTCAGTGGTGTTGAGTCACTGGGGTGTCTGTGGGGGCTGCAGGAGATGCCCATCCCTCAAGAGCCTGGGCCCAGAAACCAGGTAACCTTTGCAGCCTTGAAGTCCTCAGCCCTCTGTGGGTCCCTGCTCTGTTCACTGAGAACACTCAGGGCCCAGGCCAGGCTCTCCTGATCTGAGGACACCCAGGTTCTTCAGGACCACCTTGCCGAAACAGCCAACAAATCCGGAGACTCACTGGGTTGGTGGATGGCGACACTTTATTACATTTTAAAAACTTACAGAGTGTCATTGTTTTGGTCTAAGTTCCCGCACAGAACCCTAACAGACCAGAATCATCAAAACAGTCACTCAAACCATTATTCCAGGCACCAAACACAAACCAACCTGTTATCTGACCTTCTGAGAATTCAGGAGAGATAACAACCAAATTTTCTCAACAGGTTGGTTTCTACCAACTCTGTAGTGAGGTTCCCTCTGCCTTAATCTCTACCTTGACAAGTGACTTGCAGTAATCCGCTATTCGCCAGTTATTTTCTTATTTTTCTTTCTCTCTGCTTTACAAAAAATGTCACTTCGAAGTGACAATCCCCTTTTCATTCTTTCTGCTTTCTTCAGTCCTTTTTTGTCTATAAAACTACCTCCTCTGCTCAGTCTATTAGAACACCCATTCTGTTTGATGGAATGAAGTACCAGGTGTGATCAAAATCTACAGTGAAAGTTTAAATTAAAAAAATATTTATTACAGTAAAGACACATTGCCATTCATCTCTCTCAAAATACACCCTCTCATTTGAACACACTTTCCCCACTGCTCTTACTACTTTCTGAAGCAGTTCTGGAAGTCCTCTTTCATGAGGGTCTATGCTGCGCTGATACCCTCAGTGGATTCAGAACCTTTCATGGTCATTTTGACTTTGGGGAAGAACCAGAAGTCATAAGGGTCCAGAGCAGATGAATAAGATGAATGAGACACACTGTAATGTTTTTATTTGACAGAAATTGTCATAAATGATTGATTCAGGGGTGATTGAAAAGTACTCTGATATTTACATTTTGAAAATGTATTACAGTAAAGAACACATTACCATTAATTCACTCAGAATACTCAAGAAACTCCCACTCATTTCAAACACACTTATTTCACTATTCTTGGAGATGTTTTTTACTATAATAAGTTAAAAAGACTAAATATTCACTATATTATTGATCATTTCCTATACCTCCCAATTCTAGACTTGAAAATAAAACCAATTAAAAACCTTTAAGTTGGGGCTGGGGATTTCACTCAGTGGCACAAGCGCGTGCCTGGCAAGTGTGTGGTCATGAGTTTGATCCTTGGTAATCTTTCAGTTACATTTGATAAAATTTGGCCTTTTGAGTTCCTTTCCCAAATAAACCACACCCACCAAATAGCCACAATTTCTAGTCTCTGTTTTAGAGTGAGGACGTGACACTGAATGCCTCCAACTCTATTTCCATGTGTTTCTTCTCCAGAATTGTTATGGTTTATACATTGTGTCAACTTGAGGAGTCTAGAAGCTCAATTAAGTAAGGCAGCAGCTCTACATCCTGGGGTATAGAGCCCAAGCAGTTACCTGTTCATGGTGTCAATTTGAGAGGCTCAGAAGTTTAACTGAGAGACTCAGCAGAGAGCCAGGGTTCTTACTTTGTAAACATCTTCATCCTGTGCAAAGGAAGGCAAGGAGATTTGTAAATGCTACACTCACCCTGGAGGAGGGGGTGGCCTGTGTACAATATAAGGGAGAAGAGGTTTGCTCTTGCCCCTTTAACTCTGGCTGCTTTTGCTTGGCTGCTGCCCTGAAGTGTTGCCCCTGTGCCATGCCACCCTGCCTTGGAGCCAGCTGATTATGGACTGAAACCTCCAAAAACTGTAAGCTAAATAAACCTTTCCTTCCCTAATTTTGGGTGTCAGGTGTTTTGTCTCAGCAAGGAGGGAAAAATAACCAAGACAAGCATTTACAGTCATCGCACTCTGAATCCACAGGGAAGCTGTTGATGATCACCTGTATCCACTGTCTCCGGAGCACTTGTTGAGTTTATACAGAAACAAGACTGAGTTTTCACACTCATATTTCATCACATTACAGAATGACTTAATCAGAGTAATGGGTACATGCTGAAGACATAGACAAATCCCCCTTGGGAAGTACGCATGTGGTGGGAACAGAAACGCCTTGGAAAATGGGAGTGCGGTTTTAATTGGAACCATCAGCTCCACGGGCTGGGCACAGGGATGGCTGAGCGCCACTCACCTAGCAAGTTGGTTGGTCACAGATTGTCTAAGAGGACAGCATTTGCAATGACCCTTTGTCACCCCGACAGAGCACTGCCCAGGGTAATCTTCATGATGCTCTGAGACAAGCAGGAAGATTTTTACACAGGAAACAAGGGGATCAGACATTCAGTGACGTTCTAAAGGACAGGCGTGTGATGATAATCTCAAGCCCAGCACAGAGTGGACCCAGGAAAAGAAAGTCTGCTGCTTATGAGACAGGAGTGATAGAACTGGGCCCAAAATCTGGGGCCCTGCTCTGAGATCCCATGTTCTTTCATTTCATTTATAAAGCACTGCACACTGTGTCAAGCCCTATAGCAGACTCAGGTCCAAAAGATGGAGCCTAGTACTTGTCACCTGTTTAGGGCCAGGTCCTTCCTAATTCTTACTCCTTTCCCCACCTGGAAGTGGGGAATCTAAGTCCTTCTGTCCCCCTGGCCTCCTGTTAGATTCTTCTGCAAAGGAGCCTGAGGGCAAGTGACTGAACACAGAAGAATTATGTCAAAGTTCTTCAGGAGAAGGGTCTGCAGTGTCCCCCACCAGGGCTCTCTTTCTTCCCCACCCCATCTCCTTTTACAACTCCAAGACTTCCCACACTGATGCAAAACATCCTGGCTGAGTGTCTGTGGGAGCTCAAGGGGAAAACCTAAACCTCAGAGTGAAATTCAGGGGCTGATTGGCCCCTGGGGAAATGAGATGAGAACCAGCCCGAGGTGAACCACCAGGCCCGAAGCTGTTTCTCCAGATGAGTCACTAGGTGACCCGATCCCGGTTGCAAATGTTCCCCTCACCCCTCTAGGCCCTGTTCATCTGGAGGCTGCCCTGGTTACGGGGCCAGATGAACAGGACCAAAGGGCACGGGGTGGGGGACTATCCCTCGCTGCAGAAACCACAGCACCTTCCGCCTGGGTGTGACGGTCCTTCTGCCTTTAACCTCGTGCTAAACTGCTCGTCAGCATCTCTGTTTCCTGCCAGCACTTCAAAGAGATCTTCATGCATTTAATAGCAGCGGGACAGAGCCCTCAACCCTGTCTTCTGTCAGGGAGGGCAGCAATGCACTCTTAGCTTGTTTCTCAAAAAAATACACAGTAAAGCCCATTTTCCACCAACTGGGAAACAGGAATGAGAAAAGGAGTCCTTTCCATATGTGCTGGTTAGTAAGATGTCAAACAGCTGCTAGCGAGGCCCTTGGCTGAGAGCAAGGGGGTTCTGGTCAGCTGTACAGCTTGGCCCAGAACAGGTACTCAGTAAGTAGAGGCTGGATGAATGAATGAATGAATGAAAGATACAAACAATTGCAGATGTCACGCTGAATCAATAATCAAACTAATTTGGGGCTGTGAGAACATACCACAGACTTCTAACCTGCTTCAGGTCAAGGGAAGGCTTCTTTGCAGAAATGACAACCTAGCCAAGATCTGGGGCTAAGTAGGGAGCAGCAGAGAAGGAGTAGCTGATGGTAGGGAGAGTCCCAGGCAGAAGGAACAGCACCGGAAGCACAGGAGGGGCCTGGAGAGGCCTGGGAGTTCGAGGGCGGATCGGGGAGGAGGCCTGCTTCACAGTGAGTATGGCAGGCTGAGGACACAGCTCCAACTCTTTCCCCAGAGCCATGCGGGGTCGCTAGAGGGTGTGCAGCAATGACTGATGTGGTCACACTATAGGCCCCTAAGCTAAAGGGCCTCCCAAGGCCCTGAGGCTGCAATGAGCAAGTGTGTCCGGCCAGGGAAGCACATTTGTGTGTGTCTAGCTGCATGTCACTGCTGGGAGCTGATCAGTTTGCTTCATCTATGGCTAAAATGTGAAGGGATGCACCTCCAACCTACTTCAAGTGCACCTGGACATCACTAGGCAATGAATTTTATTTGACAAATACCAGGGTTGTGCTACAGTCCTCAAGATGCCATGCAACATGCCAGTTTGCTTAGGTCATTGTAGCAGATCAGTCTCTCCAGTGGAATCCTGAGACAAGGAGAAGGAAAGGCAAATTTTGGAGAATTTGCATTTTTAAAAGTCTTTAGGACATCTGTTAGAATGGTAGTTGTCTGAGTGTAAATTCTGTATCAGACTTTGAAGATGTTACTTCTTTGCTTCTAGTCTTCAGTGTTGCTGCTGAGAAGCCCATGCCCGAGTGATAGTTTGGCTGGGTATAGAATTCTGCAGCCTAAATTGACCTGCAGAACTACTATTGAGAAATCCCATGACATCTTGTACCCCAAAACAATCATTTTGTTTTGTTTGTTCATTTTTCATTTCTGGAAGTTTCCAATATCTTTATCAATGATATTCTGAAATTTCACAATAGTCTGCCTTGATGTGGGTCTTTTTGTCAACTACTGTGTTGAGCATGTGCTGAGTTCAAACAAGTAAACTCATCATTTCAGTTCTGGGAATTTTATTGTTCAACAAATGCTATTTTTATTTCCATGAATATTACCCTTCCTGGGTTTTCTTCATTTTAATCTTTTTGGAACTCCTATTATGTGAATGCTAGAGACTGTGGATGGGTTCCCCACTTTTCGTCCTTTCTCTTCCTTTCAATCTGTTCATGTTTTTGTCTCACTTTCTGAGTACTCTCCTCATGTCTCAAGTATCATATTATTTAAAATTTCAAAAAACAAATTTTTTTTGCTCTATTGATTTTCATTTTCCGGTGCTTTGTTTGATTCTCATTTTCTTCTCTGCATCTTTCTTTTTATAATCTGTGGATCTTTTTCTTCTTAGATTCAGGGTCTCCTCATCCTTATGATGATATAACTTGTAACCTTTTGAAATCCATTCATCGTTAAAGCAGGACACCAAGGAGAATTCCCATGGAATTAGATATGGTTTGTCAGTTGGTGGAACCACAAGATAATCACACTAGAACTAATAACTTTATTGAGGGATCTACAAACATCAGAATCACCCCCCACCCAGGACCAGTCACTCCAAAACTAACCTACTCACCCATGTGCCCACAGGTGGTCACTAATGTAGCTGAGATTAAACTAATAAGATCTCATTCCAGAGCTGGGAGTTTGGCTCAGTGGCTTAAGCGCCTGTCTAGCAGGTGTGAGGTTGTGAGTTTGATCCCCAGTGCTGCCAAAAAAAAAAAAAAAAATTCCAGAAGCAGTTTCTACCCACTGAGCCATACTGCCTCTTTCAGAGCAGCAACTGATATTTAATAACTACTTTCTGCATGGCAGACCCTGTTCCAGGCACCTAAAAACATTAAAGTCATCTACATAACCTTTGAAGGAGGGACTCCTACTAGACCCAAGCCAGCAAACAGAAGCACAAAAGAGCTGGCTGACTTTCCCAAGGTCACAGAGCTGGACAGTGTTTGAGGCAGGAAGTGACCCTGAGCGATCTGGCCCCAGGGACTTCTCGGCTTGTCTCCAGGAGTCAGTTTCCCCATCTAAGTGATGGCCACGTGGGTTCTCAGTCAAAGAATTCTTTTGAGAGTGAAATGAGAGAACATATGTGAAAAATCTGCATGGAATAGACCTCAGAAAATGTCATTTCTATTAAGAGAGAGGGGGTATAAAACTATTTCTCCCTTTGGGTTTCAATTTCTCTAAAGTAAGAAGTTGCAGCTAAGGCTCCCTGAGGTCACTGCTGGCCATCAACATCCATGGTTCTAAAGGTGGGGTTGCTAAATTGGGGTGGGCCTGACTCAGGGTGTGAGATGGGGTGGAGATAGGAGCCAGGTGGGCAGCACCAGGGGAAAAACCAGGAGGTGGGCGTGAGCCGTGCTCTGGAGCCACATTCCGGTTCCTGTTCCCCGCCTGAACCAGGGCATGGTGTTACATTCCAAAGAGCTGTGAAGTTCAAATAACAGACCCCAACTGACACATGAAAAGGAGCACATGTAACCACTTACGGGCCAATTAATATTGGGGCGGGGAGAAAGCCCCAGCAGGGGAAGGCCCTGGGGTAGCAATGAGCAAAGAATGATGGCCGTGCTTCCGGGCCTGGGGCTGAAATGGGCTATTATGTGTCATCAGGAAACTTTGAAGGGGGGAAAAACAACCCCTGATCAAAGGCTCTTTTGTCAAGTTGTAACAGATTAATAGATGGCAGATTTTGTACTCTGAGCTCTGCTACAAGGTCAAGGGCGGTAAAATGGGGCTTGTGGGGACTTTTTTCTTCTTTCTGTCATTCTGACAGCTAGCCTGCCTGCGAGCGCTCTCCGCAGCCCAGTCAGCCCGTGGTAGGATTTAGGGGGAGAGCAGGGACTCCTCCCTAGTACAGTCGAGTCAGGCTTTTCTATCTGAATCTCTTGGGCTCCTGTGCTGGGGTTCCTTCCTCCTCGGACCCCCAAGCCCATCACACCCCTGCCCCAGCTCCCCACTGGGACCTCGTGGTGGCCCTGAAGGAGGACACACTTCCACAGTTGGCTTCTGAATCCCCCAGTGTTCTGGCCTCATCCCATCGTCCCAGGACCATTTTATAGGGTGGCTGGACTACTCCCAGTTCTCCAGATGCACCTTGCTCTTCCGCTGCCACATCCTGGTCCTCTCTGGTACACTGTTTGTCTTCCTGTTGGCTCCCTATACATCCCTCAAGGCTGTGTTCATGTCTGCTCCTTTGGGAAATCCACTCTGGCCATCTCCCTGCACTGCCTCCCAGCTCAAGGAGAAACTGTGATGTGTGACCCTAGACCCTTCATACCTGCAGCCTCCTGGACATCCTGACACTAGGGCCACTACCTGTCTAAGGTTCAGCATCCGCAATGGGCTATGCAAGGGACCAGTGTGCTGGCCCCAGGAATAGGGCTTCTTGTCACATGGACACAGGTGTGTGATGGTTAGGTGGCCACAGTGTCTGAGATCGGGGAGGAAGACCCTAATAGACCCTAATAGTGATCATATGTACAAATTGCTATTACCCTAATAATTCCTAATCCTGGCAGAATCTGTGACCTGTTAACCAACAGGACACGGCCATGGTGACAGGATGTCACTCTTGCCATCAGGTTGTGCTATTTCAACAAGGACAGGAGGATGACGATGTCATGATTACCACTTTCAATAAGCTGAATGGTGAATCTGGAACCTGGCTGAACCTGAAGCAGGGAGCAATCAGGTGCAAGAAACTCAGGTGTCCAGAAACCGGGCGGGGGGCTTCTGGGACCTCAGGGTGGCCTCTAGGCCACAGCTTGCACAAAGCTACAGGGAAATGGATTCAACCCATGTCCCAGGTGAGCCCTAAAGGGGCTGTTTCCTGTAGAGCCTGGCAATGAGAATAGAGTAAGGTCTGCTTACTGTGAAAAGCACACATATTTAGTTTCATGCTCGTTTCAAAAAAGATGTATATGGATTAAGGGAGGATGGAAAGCTGTACCAGAAATTTGGGCTATGGCAGTCATCTGTTTGCATGAGAGAGAAACTCCCTCCCTATTTCCTGTAGGAACTGTATTTCCATGTGCTTAGGGTAGTTAATTTTCCTCTTCCCTTCTGTGTCATGTGACCCAGAATGGCCTCAAGTCTCTGGCTGTTTTGATTGGCTTAGAGATGAGTCATGTGGACCAATCAGATTCCTTGAAGAGGACTTTGCTGACTGAGCTTCCAAGAAGACTTCCTGTTAGGCTTGCTGAACAGGGAGGTTGTGCTTCAGGGCAGTTTGCGGCAATAGCAGCCGTCTTGTTAAGAAAGTATATTTGAGATCTAGAGAGGGAAGCCCTTTGACCTCTGAATCCAGCAATCTCGAAAGTCCTCTGCCCTTATTTGACCTGATAAATTATCTTTTTATTTTAAATAGTTTGGGTTAGATTTCTGCCACTCCTAACCAAAAAGATTCTTAACTGCTACAGATTGTTGTTTAATCTCGGCATACAATTTAGCCGTGAATCTCCTGGAAGCCAAAGCAAAGAGGGAAACACTGCATCACAGAGCTGTCTTCCTCTGATATCCCAAAGCCAAAAGAGCAAAACAAAGAGCCTTTTCTCACGGTCTGTTCTAATTGGTTGCCCATAACAGTACCCTCACAGCTGTTTCAGAAGTGACGCAGGAACATTCTTGATGGAGCAGGCTGCTTTTCCATTGGGACCAAAAGCAAGCGACAGAAACAGAGAGTCAGTCGGCGTTCAGGATGAAGACCTCCTGGAGTTTCTACCCAAGAGGTAAACAGGTCCAGAAGCTTTGCCTAGTGCTTCATCTTCCCTGGGTATAAGACTCTCCCGAGGAGTCGCCCCCTCCAAACACTGCCTGAGGTTTGACTCAGACTCCGCGTTTCTTTGGTTGGAAGGTTGTGTTTCCTTGGAAGGCACCACAAAGCCATATTCCATTCAATGCTAAATAAACAAACGTTTGAATCTGTGTTTTATTGGTTCCATACCATCTGCCATCTGGTTTGCGGGAGCGAAGAAAACTGGTTTTGTTGAGTTTGGATGTGTGCGTGTGTGTGTATTGCTGTTGTTGTTGTTGTTGTTGGTTGGTTTTTTTTTTTAAGTGTAGTTTTTTTTTTTTTCTTTTTTATGAAAATTGTCTAAGGTTGAGTGCTGGCAGCAGTAGGGGCTGGTTCAAAGCCACCTCGTTCCCCAGCGAAATGTTGGAGGCTGGTCTGCATCCCATCTGCTCCAAAGCCTGTTGTGTGAAAATTACATCTATACATATGCAGAGCCCCACAGCCAGGCTCGCAGGATCTAAAGAATCACGATGTTTGCAGGGAATCACAAGAGGCAGCTACTTCATGTTGAAAAGCTACCCCTGGAGTCCAGGCTGGGGGCCAAGGAGGCCTAGAAAAACTGTCTGAGGCCTGGGAACCGCAGGGAAGGCCTTGTAAAAACTCGAAGGAGAGAACACACCTCAGACTCGGTGGAAACGAGCCCTGACTACCTGGGATCTTGAAGATGAGAAACTGGGCAGTTATAGAGGCAGGGGGCAGGGGGTGGGTACGGAGTGGACCAGCGCCTCCGCATGTCCTGTGGGCCAGCTGTTTGGTGGTCTGGAGCTGTTTGAAAAAAGAAATAAGAGCTCTCAGAAGTTTATTTGTTATAATTTAAATCAGTCCTCAGCTCTGCCATCTATAAAATAAGGACTGACTTGGGTATGAGTCACCTACCCAGACACCATAGGGCCGGGGAGCCCCAGAGAGGATGGAGATGGCTGGGTGGGGACCACAGCAAACATGTCCCCAGTCCAAGGACAGGAGCTGCTCTGCTGGCACCAGTGACAGTAGCTTTGCAGGAGCCCAGCCCAGTGTGGTCAGATTTCCCAAATTCTCAAGAAAGGCCAGGTTTGTGGGTTTTGTAATTTGCTTTTAATGTGAAATTGTCTGACGTTTCAATATTGGCAGCTGTTGAAATTATTGGGAAATAAAAAATAACTCCGTCCAAATCAAACCTGTCCACAAACCACAGAAAGCCCTAGGTCTCCATTGGCATCTCATGGGGAAGAACTCGGTGAGAGAAACTTCCAGGAAAGCCAGGGACCAGGACCACGACTTGCCTGTGGGAGGTCAGAGGGCCAACCCAGCCTGAAGAGTCAGTCCTGCAGCAGCCAGCGTGGATGGCGGGCACCAAGTAGTCATCTGCCAGGTGCTGGCTTCTCTAGGCTCAGTCCCCAGCAGGGCAGATGACCCAGGATCAGTCAAGCCCTCTGGACCAGGCGGCAGCTCTGGGTCCCTCCAGCATTATTTCCAATTGCTCTCAGGTACCTGAGTGCGCAGTGACTTGCTGCCGTATGTGTATACACACGATGTCGGGTGCGTACCCAGGACTCACACTTGAGTACGCGTGTGACATGCTGGGGCCTCTGCAGCTTGCTCCCCTTCCGGCCACCGGGTTCTAGAGCCACAGAGAGCACAAAGTGACACATAGCAACTCCTTCTCCAGCCAGCTGTCCCCTCTTGCTATGACATGAACATCTTTCCTGTCTCTGTGGCAAAACAGCTTTTAATTTCTTTTTCTCCGAGATTTTATTTTGTCCTGTGGTGTTTTCTTTCTAACCAAGGTATGAATGCCTTGGTTCATTCGAAGTTCCCAATGAAGAAACAAGAGATATTGTCTTCAGCAACAAAACCTACATGTGTCTGTGTCAAGTAATGTCGCCCAAACAAAGTATATTCCTTTTTTTTTTTACAACTCAATAACATTTACTTGGTATGAAATCATTATACTATATATCCCACATAGCAAGCGTAAAAGGACACTAAGTCTTAGTAAGACATTGAAATAATAGCAACAAAGCAGGCGAGAGACCTGGTCTCACATTGGCCGCCATCTTGCCGTGTAGTCTTGGGGCCGCTAAGACTCCTCTGGGCCTCACTGGCCTCAGCTGCCCCCTGGATGAAATGATAGCCAGAGGCCCCTCCCACTCTCTTTCCTACAGGGTGAGCAAGGGGGAGGAGAAACATCGGGAGATGGTCAGTCAAGCATGCTAAGTACTCATATCAAAAAGCCACAGGGGAACAGACTATGCCCCCACACACAACCCAAGACTGCTTCCAGAAACAAGAGTAGACTGTTGGTTCCTGGGGGCAGAGTTAGGTCCTGTCTTTCTCTGGGTCCCCAAACCCAACCCAATAGTTGTGCAGAGGTGGTACCCTGCCTGTGGTTGTGGTGTTCACCCATGCAAGCACCATGGCTAGGGCATAGCTTGGGCCAATTCACAAAACTCTTCCTCCCCGGGCCTTGGGCTGACCATGCGAGGAAGAATTTTTCCCAGACAGAGAAGGCAAACTGAGGTTCAGCCAGGTGAAGTCACTGGTTGAAGTCCAGAGTCTAGATTCATATCTACGTCTCAGCCTCCCCACCTTCTCACTCACTCCAGGTTCCCTGCAGAGTGGTGGCGCTCAGTGATTCCCATCCCTTACCCAAGACAGTCAGGCTGGCCATGAAGGTGGCTCCGAGAAGACCTAGAGATAAAGAGCATAAGGAGCCGACACAGACCTGTCCCAGAGCCTACCATAAGGGAACATCATAAGTCAAAGATTGAAGGAAATCTATGCATGATAAACTCAAAAGGAAGAAGCAGATGTTGCTTGATTTTTCTGTGACTTGCATCATTATCTGATTCTCCCAGGGAATATCTCCCCTTCCAGGGCCACCCCAGTGAGATCTGCTCCCCACGAGCTCTGGTATTTGGGTGTCTCAGTGAGTGGCAGACACCTCCACATACGATGAGTCTTGGGCTCCTCAGCGTGGACATGAGTCACAGGGATGACGAAAGGGAGGTGACACATGTTCATGCACACAGCCTCCCACAGGAGCATGCATACATGAACAGCCACACACACAGACAGGAAACCACATCCAGTCTGGGCTGGGCCCGAGCTGAAGAAGAAACCCGAAGAGTGACTGCCCCACTCAGTAAATTAAGATGTGGGATTCGAACCACTTCCTCCCCCACTCAGCTTTAAGAGCAGCACATACCTGCTGGGAGGTGGGAGCCAGGGAACTCCTAAGGGAGGAGTCTCTGTTGCCATCGTGTGCTGCCGGGGCTCACCAGGAGATGCCAAGTGAGGTGCCCCATGTTCACAGCGGGATAGGAATACAGATCTGTTTCCCCCCTGGAGGAGGTCACAAGGCCCCGACACCAAGATCCCCAGATGCTGAGTCTCCACCCCTTCGTGTGGGCAAAAGTCCAGGCTGCTGCCCAGAAGCGAGCCCTGGCTGTTTCCTGTGCTTTCTTTCATCTGCACCATCAATTCCAGCTGAGCATCCGGGACCATCAACACACACTTCCTGGGCTCAGTTTCCCCAGAGGAGAATCCATAACATCCTGTCAGTGGTGCAGCCTTTCAGCCTTAGACATTCTCCATTCCCCCAGGGGACTATGGGTAAATCAGAAGACACCGACCTACATTTCAGATAGTGCTCCCCAAAACTTCTGGTGGATGGCCAACAAGGAGACCTCTTCTTCTGCCACTGAAAGTCACTTGCCTGTCCCTCCCTACTGTCCCCTTCTCCCACACGGAAAGGCAGGAGCCTTAGATCCTGAGGTCATGGGTCATATTTTGTTTTTTCTTTTTTTTGTACTGGGGATCAAACTCATAATCTCATGCCTGCCATGCAGGTGCTTAGGTTACTAAGTTAAATCCCCGGCCCTATTTTTTTCAGACAGGGTCTCACTATGCAGTTCAGGCTGGCCTTGAACTCACTTTGTAGCCCAGGCTGGTCTCAAACTCACCATGATCCTCCTGCCTCAGCCTCTGAGTACTGGGATTAAAGGCATGCACCACCATGCCTGGCTCAGTCATGGGTTTTTTGGTTTAGGCACCAAAGCCCCTGAGCTGCCCTTAGTCTGGTGCCTGCATCAACTCCCTTGGGGCACTGACACAGTCTCTGCTCAGCAGCCTCCTATGGTGGGAAGCTCACTGCCTCTCCAGGAAATCTTCCAGACTTTAGATAAAGGTAAGCATTAGGACATGCTTCCTTCAGTGAGCTGGCACCAGCCTCCCCATTGCCTGAGGAGCCACGGCGCTCATCCTTCCACTTGTAGACGCACAGGAAAAGCAAGCGGCCCCAAGAGCTGCAGCCGCACCTTGCAGCGAGAGCTGTCACATCTCTGATGTGACTCCCTCTCTGCTCAGCGCCCCATCTGTAAGGTGGAGGAAGCTGCTGAGAGTGTGAGATTTGTGCAGGGACAGCCTGGACCAGGACTTGTAACATCTGACAGGCAGTGCCACAGAAGTCACCAGCAGAATCTGTGCTTTCTGGCTCCTGGTCTGATGTGCTACTTCCATCCCGGAAACCAGGGAGTATCCCAAAGACCAGGAGGATGGCTCCCATATCCCTTTGACCTCCAGCCCAGGTGGTGAGACTTGGTTTGGAAGTGTTCACCTCTGTAACAGGAGAAAGGATCTGGAGCACAAAGGCGGCCCAGAGGACAGAGGGAGCTCGAGATGAAAGACAAGAGATTCATGTCCCAGCTCAGCCACCATTCAGCTCCCAAATCCTATGTGGCAGGATTGAAGCAACAAAGAAGGATAGAAAGGAGACAAGCAAATTAGCGTTTTAGAGCTGTGCTTTGGGGTGAAAAAAAAAAAAACAGAAAACCAAAAACCACAGCACTTCAGGATACAAGTTACTTTTTCACTTTCCAGGAAGTCACTCAAAAAAAAAAAAAATCTTAAGAGTCCTAAAGACACAATAATCCTGCACATTTGGTTCTGGGCCTGTGCTTTTCCCCTGCAAACGGCACTTCCCCCATCCTTAAGGAAATGACAGTATTAGTGGGCAGCAGAGCTCAACTTCAAACACGTCCAAATGGTTTGCATTCTAACACAGCCAACCAGATGGGTGACCTGACAGAAAGTGAGGCTGCACATCTGTTATGGTTTACATCAAGATGACCCCCTAAAGCCTCATGCAGTCATAGGTGCGGTTTTTTCAGAGGTGGCTGAGTCTTGAGGGTGTGGTGCTGGGATTAAGGGTGTGTGATTACTAAATCAGTCTGCTGATTGGTTTGGTACCCCTCATCCCAGTAGCCTAGGTAGAATATAAAAAAGGGACAGAAAGAAACTGCTAAGGTTGCTTGCTGGTCCCCTTGCTTGCTTTGCTACCTTCTGCCTGTCATGGGCTGTTTCTCCTCTGGGATGCCTGTCTGCCATGGCACCCTACCTTAGAGCCAGCTGATTATGGACTGAAACCTCCAGAAACTGTGAGCTAGATAAATCTTTCCTCTTTTAACTTTGGGTGTTGGGTACTTTGTCTCAGCCGTGAGGAAAATAACTAAGACATCTTTGATCACCCATCTTGAAAACATTCCCAAGATCCCAACAAAATACTCAGCTCCAGATTTCTCTTGAGGGTCCCACACTCTTATTTCCTTATACCTTTATGATTTTTTGCCTAATACAAACCTTTACACCTCTCACTGACTTGTCTTGAAAATTCTTTTTCTGTGAGTAGAGTCAGAAAACCTGTAGCTCAGTTATATGAATAAAGAGGGAACCCCTTGAACCCTATCCAGTGGCATTTGGGTTTATTGTTTGGCACTGCAGAACCTTCATTTCCTCTGCTACATAAGAGGCATTGGAAGAACCAATTTCTGAGCCTGAGAGGTCAAAGTATGAACAGAAAACCCCAGAGTGAACCTGGACAATAGCCTGGAGTTTGGTTTGGTTTTAGCAAAGTTGTTTGCAAGCCTGGTGGGCCAATGGCATCATACGAATGCAGCACAGCAGAGGGTGGAGACCACATGGTGGTTATTGTCAAAGCCTGGAGCATGGCCCACAGGACCCTACCACCCCCACTGTGGTCGTCCGTGCGAAAGGGTGAGAGTAGCAGAAATGAAGGTAGGACTTATGCTTCCAGATCCAGATGGAGGCTCCACCACTTATTAACGGGGGCCTCAGTCACTTCAGGGAGTCTTTTCAAAGCTAGGTTCCCCCTTCGTACAGCAAGACAATTCCTCCTCCCACATGGAGCTGTTGTGAGGCGTAAGAGGATAAAGTGCCCAGCACAGAGAGTGGCTCAGCTACAGGCAGCAGGGATGCAAGCTGCACACGTGTGTGACTGTGAGGAACAAAGAAGCCTTGGTGATGCCCTGTGCTCTTCTGTCATAATTTAGCAGCCTCCAAGGCTCTCCATCCTGCAAATGGCTCAGAACTACCTCTCTTGCTCTTGCATGCTCTCTCTTCACACACACACTGAAAGAAAGAGAAAACCACAGTCACCCTGGGGTGTCCCCAGGCATAGGAAAAACATGTGAGGGACAAGTGCCCAATGCTATAAATCAAACCCCAGAATCCATATCAAGCCCAATCCCAGCCTCCTGCCCCAGTTGCATCAGACATTCTGCAGCCAGTGATGCCCAGAGCTTCTGGCTGTCTCTGCAGGCCACTCCTGTGGTGCTGGCCACTTCTCCAGAGCTTGGGAGTGCCCGGAGAAGCAGAGGCAGGGACAGCATGCTGCTGGCCCTGGGGATGCCTGGCTTAGCTCTGCCAAGGAGGCAGCTGGAAAACCTGGCCCTGGTCCCCAGAGGACTGATGTGGGTGAGTGAATAACAAGTGCTCAGGTTAAGGGGGGAATTCAGACTCCAAATAGGTTCGAGAGCTGGGTGGCACCCAGTTAGTGGGTTCACCTCTCAGAACCTTGCTTTTGTCAAAGAGAAAGAGAGGCTTGGATCAGTGGAGAGACTCTCAGAACCTTTGCAGCAGTATGATGCTGCTGAATTTCTCTGACTTGGTTGAGCTGGTCAGCTTCTCCTGGGACATCAGCTCCCTTCAGGGAAGCAATTGCTGGCTGTTAATTGCATGGCAGACACTGTGCTGAGCACTGGCTGGGCCAAGAAGAGACAGTAAGTCCCTGCCTCCCTGCTGCCAAGGACCTGCCACCCTAGGGAGATGGAGGTGACTGGAGATAGCGCACACTGGAGTATCTGTCCCTTCCTCCAAGGAGCCTGGGGAATGTCCATAGAGGAAGGACACAGTTGAGTGAAGTTTTGAGCCATGAGTGACAACTGTCCAAGCTACTGAGGGTGAAAGGTACAACAGAGACCAAGGCAAAGGGAGCTGAATATGTGAGCATTTGTCCATGTGGTGGCATGGGAAGGAATGGAAGTTCGTGAGGCCAGAAAGACAAGCCGGGGATGCAGCGTAGATGATGGTCAAGATGTTAGAACTTTATCCAGTGGGTAATGGGGAGCCTGACAGGAGAGTGACCAGATCAGACGCACATTTTAAACAGTTCATTTTGGCAACAACATAGACACCCTGATCACCAAGCCATAGCAGATGGGCCAAATCCAGCCCTTGACTTGTTTCTATATGACATGTGAGCTGAAATAATTCTAACTTTCTTACTGGTCTTTCATTGAGATATGATTCACATATCCAGGATACAAAATCAACATTAAAAATCCATAGCTGTTCTATACGCCCATAATGAACTAGATGAGAAATAAATCAGGAAAATAATTCCATTCACAATAGCTTCAAAAAACAAATAAAATACCTAGGAATCAACCTATTGAAAGAGTTAACACTTAACCCAAGCATAAACCACATAACCCCAAACTCATCTCATTAAGTTGAAGAATGAAATTGCTGACAGAAGGAGATAGTTAGGAACGTATTAGAAATAATAATAATAATAATAACAACAACAATGATAAACTGGTTTTGGAGGGGAACTCTGAAAGTGGAACTCAAATTTGTTTGTATTGGTCTTAAATAGATAAGCACAGTGTGGGACTTGTTTTAAATTAGGTGGCTCTGTGAGTTAAGAATAACCAACAAAAGTTTAGCCTTTGTACTGTACACTGTTATGGCTTGTATCCCCCTGAAGCCTCATAGACTTACAGTTAGAGGTTTGGGGAGGTGGCTGGATCATGGATGTGTGATACTGGATTAAAGGTGTATGATACTGGATTAGTCCAGTGATTGACTTAGCATAGTTCTAATTGTGGCTGGGTGGATTTACTGAAGACAGAAGCCCCACCCTGGGTGAGGCAGCACCAACAAAAGGCTTGTTGCCTGGATGGAATTAAAGGGAAAAGGAGGCTTGCTGCTGCTACTGCTGCTGCTGCTGCTGCTGCTGCTGCTGCTGCTGCTGCTGCTGCTGCTTGCTGCCTACCCTGCCATGAACTGTTTCTCCTCTGCCATGCCCCTCTGCTATGCCAACCTGCTTTGGAGTCCGCTGACTATGAACCGAAACCCTTTCAAACTGTGAGCCAAAATAAACCTTTCCTCCTTTAATTGGGTGTCAGGTCCTTTGCCCCAAGAACAAGAAAGTAACCAAGACAGACTCTAAAAGAAATTAGTTTATCAGCTAGCCCAAAGGAAACTGAGTTCAAAGAAAACTGGTGACCCTGCATTTCTAAATTCCTCCAAGTCCAGCCCAGAGGTAGGAGGAGCTGTCAACTAACTTAGCATACTTTGCCTAAAAAGCTTCTTCCTGAGAGGAAGGGTCTTTGTTTGTCCATTCTTATCTTTTTTATCCTTTTTAAATATTTCTTTTCTATTTCTGAGTTTCACTCACCACATGGCTTGAATTAGCTCTTAACTATGTATGTGCTACTTTCTGGTGTATCTAGCTGACTCTATTTTAGGCCCATTCCTTTTACACTAAGGAAGTAAAAGACCTCTACATGAAGATTAAGTAAACTTAAAGAAAGAAATTGAAGAAGATGCTGAAAGAGGAAAAGACCTCCCATATTCACAGATCAACTGAATTAACATTGTTAAAATGGCCAAATTATCAAAAGTGATCTACAGATTCAATGCAGTCCCCATCAAAATTTAGATGAAATTTTCCACAGAACTAGAAAAAAAATCCTAAAATTCATTTAGAAACAGAATGCAATTCGAAAAAAAAAAAAAAAAGAGCAAAGGTGAAGGCATCACAATACCTGACTTCAAATTACACTACAAAGTCATAGTATCAAAAACAGCATGGTACTAGCACAAAAATAGACACGTAGACCAGTGGAGTAGAACTGAGGACACAGGGAGAGACCCACACAACTATAGCTATCTGGCTCTTAATAAAGGGATCAAAAATATATGTTGAAGAAGAGATAGTCTCTGTAACAAATGGTGTTGGGAAAAATGGAATCCCTATACTGAAGATTGAAACTAGGTCCCTACTTATCCTGCACAAAAATCAATTCAAAATGGGTTTCAGATCTAGGTATAAGACCAGAAACCGAAACTGCTAGAAGATAACATTGGAAAAGTCCTTGGAGCCATTGGAACAGGCAAAGACTTTCTGAATGGGGCTCCAAAAGCACAGGAAATAATAGCAAGAATCAACAAATGAGATTACAGAAAATTAAATAATTTCTGCACAGCAAAGAAAACAATTGCCAGAATGAAAAGACAACTTAGAGCAGGAGAGAATATCTTTGCCAGCTATTCGTTCCTCCAACAGGGGATTAATATCTATAATGTATAAAGAACTCAAACACCCCACAAAAATGATCAAGGGAATTGAACAGGCACTTCTCCAAAGAAGAAGTACAAGCAACCAATAAATATATGAAAAAATTTTAACATCTTTAGCCATGAGGGAAATGCAATCAAAGCTACACTGAGATTTCATCTCCCCTCAGCTAGAATTGCTATTATCAAGGACACAAAAAACAATGAATGCTGACAAAGATGTGGGTAAAAAAAGAACCCTTTTATGCTGTTAGTGAGAAAGTAAATTAATACAGCCACTATGGAAACCAGTATGGAAGCTTCTCAAAAAACTAAACACAGAGCTATCATTTGATCCAGCAATACTACTCCTTGGTGTATGTATTAGCTCCATCTCAGTTGCTGGAACAAAATACCCAACATTCATGACTTAAAAGAGCAGAAGTTTACTTTGTCTCACAAGTTCAGTGGGTTCAATCCATAGTCAGCTGGCTTCAAAGCAAACTCTACTCAAACACTGTGTCTCCCTAAAGTCTTTCCCTCCTCCCAGTGCTGTTCATTTTGGCACCCTAGACTGAGACAACCCTGTCCTTACGTGTTTCTTATCCACTAGCCTACACCTTTGGTCTGTCTCCTGGGAATTCAAGGGAAAGTGCACCATATAGTCTGTGCCCTTTAAAGATCTGCTGAGCGTGTGTGTGTGCATTTGTGAGTGAGATGGCAAATGTTCTTCCCCCTTGTCCTTCGATTTCAGGGGTGTTTCATTCTTAAAGCCCTATGGATCCTTCAGAGAAAGCTGGTTCCCAGCCCCTCCTGCTTTCCCTCCTATTGATCAGGCGATTTATGGTACTATTGTTTCCTTTTATTAGTCTATAATGGCCTCCGTTAAAATGTGTTACATGGAAATAGGCTAATTACATGTGTCCAATAAGTCACCATTCCCCGCAGTGACCAGCCCTCCCTACACAGCAAAGCCTCATTGCATGGGAGTGAGGAAAAGAGCAAGGCGGAGTTTAGTGATATCCCTCTTTCCAGGGCAATGGGGACGCTTACAGGTGTCAAAGCCTCTCCTGGAGTCACCATAAGGTGCCACTCTCAGCCACCATGTCAACATGTCCGAGTTGGGGGTTGACAGGCATCCACACTACGAACCTACTTTCTGCTCCTCTGCCTATCCTCAGGTCTTCATGAACGGGGGGATTCACATATCCCACTCCAAGAGAAATGCTATGGGCAAGTTTTAGCATACTTGATGTTGGTGGGAAACTCATTTTGCCCACTTCTTTCCTTGGACTCTAATGGAGCAGCACTTTGCAATTCCAGATGTGTGCAGGATTCCGGGTGGGTGTCTGCCTCTGCAGCTGATAGATTCCAAACAGACCTTCAAGTCAGGGCAGATGGACTCCACACAGTCGTGTTCAGCTTCAGACGACATGACTTCCTGTGGGTTCTGCTATGCCTCGCAAGAGAGGAGTTTTGATGAGATTTTGATGAGAAACCACTCCGGAACCCACCAGAGAACATCTCAGCTGCTGCAAGCATTGGCAGCCCCACCCTCACAGGCTTACTTGAGCACAGTCCCTGAGCCCAAGCAAGTTCCAGTGTGCTTTGCTCCCCCAGATTTCTGAAGGGGGACACCATCTTTGTGAGCAGCTCTCACAATATTTGCTCTATAGGGTGATAGCAGGAAGTTTGGGGAAAGCATGCAAAGTCAAGTTAGTAGAGTCATTTGCTGAAGGCCTTCCCAGACCTCCCTCATGTCCGGGGGACCATGGGTCCTCAGGACAAGTGCAGTCCATTGTACTCATGTTCCCCTCCTTCTTACTGCCCTTCTTTAGTATGAGAATCCTGCATACCCCTCCCACTGGGCTAAGGGCCTTTCAGTCCCCTCCACACACAGATCTGTGGCTGTGTCTACATCCTCCTGGTGTTCGGCTGGCTGTGTGTCTTACTTTGGCCAATGGAAGGTGCTGAGATAGTGACACACAGCAATGATCCACTGGGTTTTTCTAATGATTTTCTGTGGCCCTGAGCAAAGGATGCATCCTCTCCCCTCTCCCCATCCCCCACCAGAACACAGTAGGGAGAGCCTTACACCGAACCCCTAATGAGAGGCCAAGCTTCCCCGGCTACCTCCTGGGTCAGGAATGAGAGAGCAGCATGAAGAGTATTATTTCTCAATAACCGACAACATTAACTTCCTGTGACTGCTGTAACAAATGACCCAAAACTGAGTAACTTAGAACAATACACATTTATTATCAACTTAAAATTCTAGAGGGCAGAAGTCTAAAATCAAACTTGCTGAGCTAAAGTCAATGTATTGGCCAGACACGTTCCTTCTGGAGCTCCAGGGCAGAACCCAGTACCTTGCCTTTCTGGTTTTCCCTTGTGTTCCTTGGCTCCTAGCCTTTCTTCCACCTTCAAAACCTTCATCGCTCTAATCTCTGCTTCTGGTAGGACAGGTCCTGCTTCTCACTATGTGCCCCCCCTCATGCCCTCACCTCCTTCTTACAAGGCCCTGGGATTACCATGGGCCCACCTGGATAATTCAGGGTAAACTCCATCTCAAGACGCTCGACTCAGTCACCTCTGTTATTGGAGTTCCCCATCTCCAATAACATTCACAGGTTCCAGGGATTTACCTGGGGGCCATGACTCAGCCAACCACACTGACTAGTGCACAGAAGGATTAAAATACACAGCATTTCTCAAAACTATTTTTTTTCCCATGGAGCATCTCAAAATATCACTCTCTTCCTTGTATGGCTCCTACTTTTGGAAATCGGGCCCTTCGCCCATTATTTGGCATTTCTCTTGCAAGCTCTGTAACCATTTGGTGCACACAACCCATCTCCTCTGCCAGGATCATGCATTTCTACAGATTCAGTTCAGTCACCTGCTTCATTTGGAGATGCCCATTTGCCCAACCTGCTGTCTTAGTCACTTTCTTGTCACCGAGACCCAATAACTGATACCCAAAGCATAAAGCAGGAGAGGTTTATTCAGGCTCACCAATCAGTAAGTGGCTGGTCAGCTTCAAAGAAAAAACAGCATGGCAGAGGGGCATGGCAGAAGAAACACTGCATGCATCGTGGCGACCAGGAAGCAGAGAGAAAGGAGGAGCCAAGCGGGGAGATAAATACTTCTGGGTCATGGCTCCAGGTGCTGCCTCTTCCATCCAGATCCTGCTTCCTTATAGCAAGTCAGCCATAAACTCCCATAATCCAATCACTTTCCAAACATGATTGGATTACCTATGAGCACATGAGGTTCTTGGGGGACATATAAATCATAGCACCTGTAAAGTGAGGGTGATATCCATGCTCCAGGCTGAACTGATGCGTGATATGTACACCATAACTGTTGACGCCATCAACACAGTGATCAGCTAAAACGTCTCAATAAACGTACATGCCTTCCTTGCTTATTCGCTCTTACCGAATGAAAAGAAGGTAAGTCTTGAACCCAGCCACCTGCTACAGTGACAGTAAACACTCTTTGGCAGAGGGCAGCAAGGTCTCCCCAACCCCCACAGCCGCCCTTTCCCTCTCTGCCTTTCCTGCTGTAGAGTTAGGTGTGTGGCACTTACTGTGCTATGTTTATCCTTCGTGTCCACCCTGGGGATACACAGATCCCTTGGGGTGACAGGCCGCAGCTCGGCAGCTGTGTAGCTTTAGAGATGTTCCCTTTTCCTGGGGCGCTGGCTTCCCCCCATGCTGACATGAGGTCACACTAGGAGATCTAAGCCTGACCCCATGAGTCCCTGATCTTGAGTCCGGGCGTCTCTATTTTCTCACCATTTTGTTCAAATGACCCAGGCTTTGGATTCTTTTGGTCCTGAATAAACATTTGAACCCTGAGACTCTTTTTTTGCATAGTCTTTCCCATTTTACATTTTAATGAACTCCTCAAATGAAAATATCCTTCAAAAACCTAAAGATAAATTGGTATATTACTCAGACTCCAGAATAGACATGTGTATGATGACCGGACTTTTCCAGGAACCTCCAACCCCTAAGCAAAGCAGATGCTGTGGAAATAAAATGTCCCCAGTGCGTCCCGTGTCACAGGGAGAGGCCCAGTGAGCTCACCAAGGCGCTCCCATCCTGAAATTTACAAAACCAGCCCTCAAGGACCTCCTCAGGGACGGACATGAGACACACGGATTCTGCAAGAGAAGGACTGTCCACGAAAGAGTTAAACCCTGAAAGGTTAGTTTCCTCCACTCTGCCCCCTCCAGATTTAGCATAATTCCTGCCATTAATATTTTAAGCAACTAATTTGACATTTTTCCATTTAATTAACTCGCATACATATGAGAACAGGGTTTTGAGAGTACCATGACATTTAAACAAAGTCATTTAAGTTTTCCCATTCCTGGTGCCCTGCCTTTTTTTTTTCTTTCTTTCTTTCTTTCTTTCTTTCTTCCTTCCTTTTTTAATTCTTTGCCTTTATGCTTTTTGCTGCATCGCTGTCTTGCATTCCTGCTTCTGAGGCTGGCTTATTAGCTCAGAGAAATGACCAAATTTCCCAAAGCAGAAGTCCCACAGTCTCAGGCTAGGTGACGTGGGTGGGCCTGGAGCTCTGGGCTCTGCGGCTCTTTTCAACTGGAGCCTGCTCTTTTCCAAGCCTTTATACAAATGGCGTTTCCATCAGAGCTGGCCCACGTCACCGTCACCGGCTAATGTCTTCCTCTTGCCACCCCAACCCCGGGTGGGAGCGGGGGAGGGGCGGCGAGCATGCAAAACATTCGGCAACTGCAACCATTGCCACCGAGAAGCTGGAGTTTCTCGAGAGGGAGACAATAGCTCCGTGACAATTTTCTCTTCCAAATGACAAATAATTGCTGTCATATCATCAGATGATTAAGAAATAAAAGGAAAATAGACAAATGGAGTGCATCCATGGTGGGATGATGGGAGGGGGGGCGGGGAGGGGCTTGGTCAATGTTCCGTAATTGAAAAATTGCACCCTAATTAGCTCCCACCCCAGAGGCTTCGTGAGGAGCCCGTGCCGTCCAATCCGCAGTCTGCCAAGCCGAGGAACTTGTAGCCATTGAAGTTTACTGCTGGTTTCAGGAGGGACGGCGCAGCCTCCAGAGCAGAGCAGTGCTCTTCAGCACGCCCCACTCTCAGAAAGCACTTGGAGCTTTGTACTTTCATCTGTCATAATGAGTCACAGATTTTCTCTGCCTATCGGCAGCTCCGGCCGCTCTCCCCAGATGAACCTGGGCACTCAGCTTTCTGTTTGAGCGGTGGCAGCCTGCCCAGCCCAGCCAGGCCCACACAGGACACTGGAGCTACAGGCCCCAGGGTGCAAAGCCACACTCTGTAATCCTGGGCATCAGGGGCAAGAATAGATTCTGCATTTAAAATAAAACTCACTGCAAACTTCAAGCTCATGGAACTCGGAAGAAATTCCGTGCCTCAGTTTCTCCCACAGTCAGGATATTCTTTGGGGATTTCTAATGAGGGCATCCAACTTGTAGAAGAATAGCACTGTTAGGCAGGTGGCTCCCTCTTCTCTTCCTGCTCCATGACCTCATTAGCTACCTGATCTTAGGAAAGGGACTCGGTTTGTCTGAGCCTGAGTTTTTCCTTTTGTAAAGGGAGATAAAAGACTTACCTTTCAGACATATGACGGTGAGTGGAAGCTGCTAAGTGTGAAGGGTCTGTGCTACGCTTGCTAACAGTGCCTCTTGGTCCTTAAATGTAAAATGGGGATAATAATTACATCCCTCTTGCTGGGCTTGTGCTGAGGATTGAGTAAAGAATACATTAGGTTATGTAAAGTGCCTTGCACAAGGTTGGTGCCCGGTAAATATTTGAACTGAATTAAACTGATCCACACATAATTGGTTCACTCATTCATTTAATCCATCAGCTAATAGTTGTTGAGTGACTACTTTTTGTCAGACACTTGGCTTGGCATAAGATACAAGAAAGGTGAACAGGCAGGACTTGACTCGTGCCCTTGGGAGCTCATGTTCTAGGTGGAAACAGAATGAAAAACAAAAAAAACAGGTAAATTGTAGGAAGAGTGCTATTTAAAAAAATCAAGAATGTAAATAGAGACCAATAGCTGAGCAATGACTTTTAAGTGAAGACATAGAGGTTAAGAAGACAAACATTTGAGAAATGACAGGGAAAATCAATCTGGGAAGAGGAGGCGATATTGGAAAAGCAGAACAGAACCTGACATAGTCCAGGCATAGAACAGGCCATTAGTCAGGACCAGCAATACTGCCTGCTAGGGAACACCCCCTAAATCTCAGTGGTGTAAGACAAGGAAGTTCATTCTGCCTACTTTCCAGGTTAATGGGCAGATGATTACTCATTGAGTTACCCCAAAACTGAACTCTTTCCAACTAGCCATTTGTCCAGGGTTTCCCAGAGACTTCTGAGGTTCTCTGTAACCAAGAACAAAAGAGAAGGCTCCGAGGACATTTAGGGTCCAAGATTGGGAGGCCAGACATCACTATCACTCACTGCCCATTGACTAGGATGGCCTCACCTAATTCTAGAAGAGCCAGGAAAACAGAGCTCAGCTACATGAAAAGCAAAATGATAGCAGGTTAGGAGAAGAGCATTTTCTTCTGCCCCACAAAGCAAGCAAGGTCGGGTGCTGTGGTACAAGGTTGGATAGGGATGGCCAGGCCGCACAGGGCTTTGGAAGGGGGAAGAAGTGTGGGCTCCTTCTTAGAGCACGAAAAGGCACCCCAGAGTATTCCTTGTGGGGTGTCGAGCAAGGCACCCCAAAGGATTAGAGGAAACACAAAGTATTAGTAGAGGTGGCTGGACGCAGAGTAAAATGGTTCTGGAAACCATCGCTGAACCAAGAGCTCAGGGGCTGTTTCCCAGCCAGACCTTGGGTCCTCTGGCCCAATACGGCAGCAGAACCTCTCCCAGCCCTGCTTTCCTTAGGGTGACTGTGATGGTTGCTTGATTGTGTGTCAACAGGAGAAGAGAAGCTCAACTAAATCAGCTCAGCAATTCCCCACGCTGGGAAGACCCAGCCTGGGGTGGCTTGTCGCCTGGATGGTATACAGGGGAAATGAAGAAGGACGGATCTGTTTCTGTGTCTTCAGAGGAGCTCCAGTCTTTTCCTTCACCTTGGACGTCATCTCCTGGCTTCCAGCGCAGACCCTTCAGCCTCCCATTGCAGACCTCCCGATCCGGCCTCTCGCAGGTCACTGCAGTGAGCACCAGCCCTCGACTAAATCTTTTGGTCTCCAGTGCGCAGACAGACCCTCTGCACCCTTCCACATCTGACTCTGGGGTTGGCCACGGTGAGCCAATCTTGTAAGTTCTTACCTACTTATATATCTCACGTTGTATCTGTTTCTCTGGTAAACACGGACTGATACAGCAGGGCTGGGGTTTGCACCGAGGTGGCTCCCACTGTAGGGAGGGGGCGGCCACTCACACAGAACTGCCTCTCCCAGAGTGGAGTGCTCAAGTCGTCGGGGCAGGCAGGGTTCCCACTGATTCCACTCTATAGACACAGAAGCAGTGGTCAGGAGGTGCAGCTCCAGGGTTTAGGGGCAGGTCTCCCGCTGATCCTGGGGAACACCGTGGGGGGGTCCATGACTCCCTTGGAAACCGGAAGGAGAGCGAGGATGCGCCTGGGCCTCCGTGCAGTCTGATGTCCTGCCGTCTCTCAGTGGCCTCCCTGCATTCGACCCTGCCTCGTCCTGTGGTGCTCAGTGCCAGGTCACTGGCTTACAAGCCTGGCTCATCTTCGGGATAACACCCTGAGCCTTACAAACCCTATCACAAGGGAGCCAAGACGCCCCAAAGACAGGGATCTGGCACCTGTGCTTTTTAATCTGCCAGGGCCTGGGATCCTCAGCACGTGGTGACACTCAGAAGCACTGTGACATCTGCCAGCCCAAGTCCAGGTGGGTGAAGCGATTCCTGGAGAGGAACTGCTGTCAGGTGATGAATTAGTTGAGAGCACCAGGATGAGTTTCCTGTCTTTCTGATCTTTTTTCATTCGGGACTGAACCAATGCTCTCTAAGAAGTTATGGGAAAATTCATCCATAGCAACAAGCTCAAAGTGCTGGAGCTAGGCCGGAGGTCAGGGCTGTCTTTCCAACCCTGTGCTCCTGGCTGCCCATAGGATCAGCTGCTTCAGAGTCACACAAGGTGCTTGTCACAGTCGCCCTGTGGCTACTGCTGTAGCCTTCAGGATATATAAGCTGGGGACTTAGGCATCCAAAGGTATCCCTGGCAATTCTGTAATCAGTCCTATTTGGAACCCACTGAGGCACCCCTCTCCATTTTACAGACAATAAGATGGAGACCAGAGAAAACAGATTTGCTTAAAAGCACCTAGCCTTCAAACCGAGTTTTCTGATTCTGTCCAGCCCTTACCAGAACTCAACTCCAGGCAAAGCCCACCCCGTGCAGGGCAAGGGTGGGCGTGGTTGACCACCAGCAGCTAGATGAACATGGTGTTTAAAAAGCTGCCTCAGCAAGACATCCAATTAGCTGGTTGTGGCTCGCTTCCTTCCCCTGGTTATCGATGTCTCTTTTCCTTTCTCTTCCTGGTGCTGCCCCTTGCTCATCCTAATGTGATCAATTACTCACAGGAATAAATTATGCACGTAGCCTACAGTCTATTAGATAATCGGTAGGGCGCTGGCTGAAGGAGCCAGCAGGGAAGATAGGCTGTCTGGAGCAGAGAGCAGCAGGAGCTACTGCACGGGCACAGGGCGTGGCAAAGTTCCTGAGCAGGAAAGCCCCGACTTGCCAAGCAGTTCTTGAAAGTACCTGGGCCCCCGGGGACTGGGCTTGCAGGCCAAACTTGAAAACACCTTACAGCTTGAGGGACAGGTGCCTCAGCTTGGGTTCCCAGAAGGCCACCTCCCTAGCTTCCCCAGCTCCTAGGACGCCACTCCCTACAGGAAGCCTCTCCTGGATCCAGCTGCACCTGCAGCCCATCTCTCAGACCTTGGTGTTCACGGATCACACAGAGACCCTGCTAAAGAAAGGTCTGCTTCAAGAGGTCTTGGGGCTTGAGACTCTGCTTTCTGACAAGCTCCCAGGTGACGCCAGGGGCCTGGAGATCAACACAGGTAGGGCTGCACAGTCAGCAGCTGTGTGCGCTCACAGGTAATCTTTCTGGGTGCCACCCTCCTCCTGGAATCTGGTTGGGGGAGGCCTGATGTCACTCAGCATCCGGCTTGGGCAATGTCAACTTGTTCATGTGCTCACTGGCCCCTCTGCCCCCCACATGGACTGAAGGATGAAGAATTTTCACCGTACCCCGGTCACATTCCACTACAATTATGTCTGTCCTCCTCCCATAATAGTAAATTGTCCATCTGTCCTCCTGTGGTCTGGAGGCTTTACCCAAACTACATAGAGTCTTTCATCTACTCCCAAGCTTGGTGGGGCTCTCTTAGCCACTAAGCCCTGAGAACTTCGCAGCAATTTCTGAAACCGTAGGAGACCCAAAAACGTAATGATTGGCTCCAAGACACGACGGGAAAAGTTTGCAGTAGAAATCAATAAAATTTTAATGAAACGTCGACAAAACAAAACATTACATCCACCTCATTAATGGCTTCATTTGGTATGCACAAAAAAATTTCATTATGCTTGGTGAGAATTCCCAAGTACCTCTGATAATTGCTGGGGAATCAAAGCCAGTCATACATCAAATGAATTACTTGTAGCCAAAGAATTTCAAAAGCAAAGTTATAAAAATAATTCCTATAATTTTTCACAGGGAAAAACTATATTTAATGTGTTTGATGTGTGCGAGGTGGAACCTTCAAGGCAAGTGTCTGAAAACAATCTTGATGTCTGGCCTAGGGGAAGAGAGCATATGCTGGATTCCTCCAGAATGAATGGGCAAAAAAAAAAAAAAAAAAAAAAATGGCAATCCAAAGTGACGCTGAAAAGTGTCAAGGTGGGAGGAAGGGAAGAAAAACAGGCAGGAGAAATATATAAAATGCGAGCCAAAGTTTTCAAGCAAGAAAGTCAAGTCCTCGAGATCAAGAAATCCGAGTCCTCATCACTGAAGGAAGCAGGCGATATCGCCCCCTACTGGCTGGAGGAGTCTGGTACAGCTCACAGAATTATAACTTCATTTATTGCCCTGTCTCTGTGGCTTCTGCAACACCAAGAACATCAAAGCCCCTTGGAATTGCCTCAGAGAGAGAAATCAGTGGTCCCGAGGATCAAGACCCTATCCCTCCTCCAGGCAGGGAGCCAGGAGGGAGTTCATAACTGGCTGTGCGTCAGATATCCCGCTGCTCCCCGGTCCCATCTTGAACATATTTCTACCTTCCTCCTGAGACACATCTTGAGTAACAGACTCCATATGTTTCTTCCTCTGATGGGAAAGAGGCTTTACTTTTATTTCAAAGGGCATCTTTGAAAAGTCTGAGGGATACGGCTTTGTTCTAAGACAAGCAATATTGGAAGTAATCAGAGATAAACAGAAAGATTTATGGATAAGATGTTCACTGCAGCATTATTTATAAGAGTGAAGAATTGGAAACAGCCTGCACGCCTGACAACAAGGGCTTGGTTAAATGCACGATGATCCGCCCACACAATAGAAGTTGATACAACCATTAACATCCACGTTGTCGAAGATTATTTTACAGAAATCGCCAACCTTCCTGAGCCCTCCCCAGGCAGGATTATCAGCGCTTTGCGAGTACTAACTTCATTTCATTTGAATGAAAACCTTATGCCAGCAACTCTATTTGTATTACCCCCTTTGACACATGAAGAAACTGAGGCACAGGAAAAGCCAAGGTCCCGGGGTTGGAGGGGGGCATTGAAAAGTTACCCACCGCACTGGTTGCTGCTGAGCCCTGCAGGAGGGGTTGGATGAATTCCTTCTGGGTCCCTGGCACAGCTGCAGGGAGAAAGCGGACCCAAGCTGCAGTCTGCAGGATGCTTAGGTCTTGGTCGGGTGGCTGTCACATGAGTATTGGTAGAAGGGGACAAAGCCCGAGTGAAATCCCAGAGGTCACTCTCCAGGGAGGCAGGCAGGCAGGCTAGCACATCAGATGTGTTATCATTGCCCCCTGGAAACCAACAGCCAAACCACGAGGGCCTGGGGCTGAGGCCTTGCGGTCTGTGCCAAAGCAGAGACAGCAGCAGTTATAAAACCGCAAGCATCGCAGCCCCTGCCCGGGCACCATGCTGAGCACTATCCCTGGGTGGGTGGCTGGATAGCACCCAAGGGCCACAGTCTCCCTTCAGGGCTTCATTATTCCCAGTTCACAGATGAGAAAAGTGAGGCGTAGCCAGACGAGCAACTGGCCCTAACGCCTGACTAGGAAGCGACAGTGGCTGGTGTCGCTTGGGGCGGTGCAGAGGTCAGAGGCCCTGTGCTTGGCCACTCTGCCACAAGCGCTCTGCCAGAAGGTGACTGCCACATGCGCGATCGGGCGCACGCTCACCACAGCGGCTGATGCCGTTCTCTGTTTCGTCAGACTCAGCCGGCTGCCTCTGCTATTTAGGGAAACCGTTCTATATGAAAATGATGGTGGGGGCTCCGGGGTTTAGGAGGAGCCCCAGGAAGCCCTGCTCTGGCCGTGTGGGAGCTGGGGAGGGGAGAGATTCCTCCATGGCCGGGGAAGCAGTCAGATGGCCCCCTCTTCTGAGAACCTCCCTCCAGCCTCCCGCAGGGGTGGGCCCACTACTTTGCTGCTCAGAAAACCAGCTCGTTCCCAGCCCCGGAGCTCAGCCTGCCAGGCTCCCCGGGACACCAGAGTGGGCCTGAGCTGCTGGCCACGGCCACCAAAGGACATCTGTGGTAGAAGCAGGAGCCGGACAGCTGTGTCCCACGTGCACAGGGGGAACCGGCTGGGAAATGGGGAGGGAAAGAGGAAGAGAAGTGGGGAGACAAGGGTGGGAGCCTCCGGCCTGACTTTGCAGTTCCTGGTTCTGGTTCCTCCAAGGAGGCGGGGGTGTCCTGCCCTCAAGTGATGGTTTTGCTTGAGGGACAAAGCTTGTCCTTGCAGCCCAGTAGATGGACGCTGGGGTCCACACTGCACCGTCACTGTCACTGCTGTATGACAGATGAGACCTTTCATGTAGGGTCTAGGACCCTCACTCACAACCTGTGCTCCTCGGTCCACCCCCCATCATCTGATCCTTTTTTTTTTTCTACTTGAGTTTCATTTCCATGTATTCCTTCTTTTTTTTTTTTTCCCTTGTCTCTCCCTCCCATTAGCTTTCTCATTTGAACATTTTCTTCCATTAGATATTGGGAAATGGGAAGCAAGTTATCACCTAGCTCTTAATGGTCCCCTGATGCACAAGAGATAAAGGTCTGGAGTTCTCAACACGGCATTCAAGGCCT
>RJWM01014395.1:0-50347 GCA_004363535.1 Dasyprocta punctata
ATAACTGAAAGAATTTAAAAACAGTATTCCATGCAACAGGAGCCCCAAAACAAGCAGGGGTAGCAATCCTATTTTCATGCAAAGTTAACTTCAAGACAGAATTGATCAGAAGAGGCAAAGAAGGTCATTAGATACTGGATAAGTGAACAATTCAACAGGAAGAGATAACAATTATAAATCTATATGCACTTAACACTGCATATACACAACTTCATAAAACAAATACTATGGACATATAAGGTCATATAAACATCCACACAATTATAGTGTAAGACCTAATGCATATCTGTAACAAAGAGAACAAATAGAAAAACATAGAGAAATATCCAAGTTGAACCACACTTCTGAACAAATACATTTAATAGATATCTACAGACTGTTCTACCCAAAATAGAATACATATTCTTCTCAGCAGCACATAGAACTTTCTCCAAAATAGATCACCAACTAACCTATAAAACATGGTTAAGTAAATCCAAAAGAAGTGAAATTATCCCAAGCAATTCTCAGATCACAATGCAATAAAACTAGAAATATATGGCAAAAGTATCACAGGAAGTGTGCAAACTTATAGAAATTAAATAATATTCTCTTGAATAATCGATTAGTCTTAGAATAAATCAAGAAAAAATCTAGACTGTTCCTAGAATCAAACAATAATGCCAAAGAACATACCAGAAGTTATGGGATACAATGAAATCAGATCTAAGAAGGAAATTTATAGGTTTGAATGCCCTACTCAGAAAAACAGAGTAAGTCTAAATAAATAATCTAATGATGTACCTCATAGTCATAGAAAAACAAGAGCAGTCGAGATCCAAAGCTAGTACCTGCATGAGAGATACAAAGATCAGAACAGAAATTAATAAAATTGAGACTTAAAAAATACAAAAAATAAATAAGTCAAAGAGCTGGTTCTTTGAAAGAATGAACAAAATAAGTGCTTAGCTAGAAAAAAAGAAAGAAAGAAAGAAAGAGTGAAAGACCCAAATCAAAGGAATTAGAAATGAAACAGGCAAAATCACAATGGACATAATCTAAGTCCAGAATATCATTAGTAACAATTTCAAAAACCTGTACTCCAATAAATTGGAGAATCTTGAGGAAATGGATAGATTCTAACATACATATAAAGTAACAAAACTAAACCAAGAAAATATAAAAATCCTGAATAATTCAATGACAGGAAATATAATTGAAGCACAAATAAAAACAACTACCAAATAATAGCCAAAGAAGAAATAGTTTCACCATTAAATTCTACAAGAACTTCAGGGAAGATCTAGGGCCAAAACTCCTCAAACCCTGTAATGAAGTTGACAGGTAGAGTCATTTCTGGAAGCTAACATTACTCTGATTTCAATACCAGAAAAGGTCCCAACCAAAAAAGAGAACTACATGCCAGTCTCTCTAATGAACATAAATGCAAAAATCCTCAAAGATATAGGCAAACATTGCAACAAATTATCAAAAATCATACAGTCTAACCAACTAAGTTTTATCCCAGAGATGCAAGGATAGACCAACATTTGCATATCAATAAATGTAATACATTACATAAACAGAAGCAAGGACAAAAATCACATGATAATCTTGATGTGTAGAGAAAAACCTTTAACAAAATTCAACATACTTTCATGACAAAATCTAACACATATTCCGGTCAAAGTCTCTGAAAAAAAATAGGTATAGAAGGACCTTATCTCTATCTCAGAAAATCCCTGAATGGTAAACCTACAGCCAACATCATATTAAATAAGGAAAAGCTAAATCTTTCTCTCTAAAATCAGGAACAAAACATGGATGTCCTCTATCACCACTCCTGTTCAATATAGTGCTCATTGGCTAGAGCAATTAGGCAGGAGAAAAATTTTTAAAGGAAGAACTTATATTATCATTATTTTAAGATGACATGATCCTTCACATAAAAGACTCAAAATATTCCATCAAAAGATCCCTAGAATTAATGATCAAAGTTAATAGTGAAAAAGTATACAAAATCAACACAGAAAAATCAATAGTGTTTTTGTATACCAAGAAAGAATTAGAAAAACAATACCATTTACAATACTTCACAGAAAAATGAAACACTTGGAAATTTACATGACTAGGAAGTTAAGACATCTACAATGAATGCTACAGTACTCTGAAAAAAGAGATTGAAGAGGACACCAGAAAATACAAAGATATTACCTGTTCTAGCACAGGTAAAGCTAACATTTTCATATTTTTTAAATGCCCATACTCCCCTAAACAGGGTTTTTGTTTTTGTTTTGTTTTGTTTTGTTTTTTGAGAAAGGGTCTCACTGTGCAATTCCAGCTGCCCTTGAACTCATTTTGTAGCCCAGGCTGGCCTCAAACTAACAGCAACCCTCCAACCTCAGCTTCCCAAATGCTGGGATTACAGGCATGTGCCACCACACCTGGTCAAAAACAGTAATATGGATCTAATGCAATTAAATTAAAATACCAACATCATGTCTCACAGAACTAGTAAAAACAGTCCTAACATTCATATGAAACCACAAAAGCCTCAAAATAGCAAAAGGAACAGCAAGCAGGAGGTGTAACAATCTCAAAATTCAAGTTATACTGCAATGCTATAGTGATAAAAACAGCATAGTGATGGCACAGAAAGAGACATGTGGTTGTATAAAACAGAATAGAGGATGCAGAAACAACACCAGACAATGTAGCGAACTGATGCTTGAAAAGGGAGCCAAATATATGTGCTATGGGAAGGATAGCTTCTTCAGCAAATAGTGCTGGGAAAAAAGCCTTACATGGTGCCAAATATTGAACCTAAATGCACATCTCTCATCATGGACTGAGCTAAAATGAAAATGGATTAAAGATCTAAATGTTAAAAATAGAAGCACTTACACTGCTGCAAGATAAAATAGGTAAAACTCTTGAACACATAAGTATAGGCAAAAACTTTCTCAACAGAACCCTACTAGCATATAAATAACATCAAAAATCAACAAATAGGATTTTATCAAATTAAAATCTTCTGCATTAAACAGAAACAACAAACAGAATAAAGAAGGGAACTCCACTGAATGAGGAAAAAATTTTAGCATCTACTTCTCTGACAGAGGATTAGAATCCAAGATATATTAAGAACTCAGAAAAGTCCACAAAATAAAAATACCAATAAAAAATTGGCAACTGAAATGAATAGATATTTCTAAGAAGTACAAGTAATCAATAAATACATGAAAAATGCTCAACACCTCTGGCCATTAGAGAAGTGCAAATTAAAACAACAATGGGATCCTATCCTGCCCCAAGAAGAATGGTTATCATCAAAAAGACAAATAATAACAAATGCTGGCAAGGAAACTTTCCACATTGTTGGTGGGCATTTGTCTAGTACAATCACTATCAAAATCAGTATGGGGATTCCTGAAAAAAATAAAATTGGAACTTCCATTGACTCAAGATACTTCTCTCATTTCCTTTTATGTATCTTTCAAAAAGAGTGAAAGACACGCGTATGTTAATGGCAACTGAATTCATAATAGCTAAATGTCTATATGTCTCTCAACTGATGAATAGATAAAAAAGTGTGATATTTGCCATGTGCTGAGTGGCACATGCTGAAGCCCTGCACAGTGATCTCTACCTAGGGTGGAGGTTTGGCACCTTGCTTGAAACCTAGTAGGGCCCTGCCCAACATCCCTAAACATCTGGGGACCTCCGGTGTGCCTCATGGGGTGTGCTGAAGGACCTCCCAGGGTATTTCCCCCATTTGTGGAGCCTTCCAGTGCTACTAGGAACCCAGTAAGGCCTGCCTAGTAACCTACATGCAACTGCAAAACTCCCTACAGTATAGACATCCATCTTCAACCCAGGAAACAACTGAGACTTTACATTCAACTGTCCCAGGGAAATACAGGAAAATGACAAAACGAAAGAGCAAAATACAGTCTCAATCCTCCATCCCATCCCAAACAAATCTAGGAGATATGAACATAGAAGAAACTATAAGCCATACACTTGGAACTTCTGAAATGATAGTAACTAAAGTAAAGAAACAACTCCATGAAGCTGTAAAGGAACTCAGATCAGAAGTAATCTCCCAGGTAAAGTAAGAAATGATAACTGTAATGAAAGAAATGTTGAACACATCTAAAGAAGACATAGTTTAAAAAAAATAGAGGAACACTGCAAAAAGATGGAAATCTTGAACAATATAAGGAACAATTAGAATGTGTGAAACATGTTCAAAGAGATATTCAGGAAATCAAAAATTCCATCGAAAGCTGGCAAAACTGCCTCAATGAATGTGATGATAGATTTTCATACCTTGAAGACAAGATAGCAGCTAGTGAACAGGAAAGGAAAGAGCTTTTAAAAATAACAATGAACCAGGAAATAACAAATCAACAGTTGCAAGATGATGCAAAGAAAAACAATATAAGATTGATAGGTAAAAATGAAAAAGAAGGTGACAATACAAATGACATAAAAAGAATATTTACAGAAATAATAGCCAAAAATTTCCCAAACTTGAGGAAGGAAAATGACATGCAGATAAGTGAAGCATACAGTACTCCATTAAGCCATAGCCAAAATAAATCCACACCCAGACACATAATAGTCAACATTCCAGAAATTCAACATAAGAATTGAACATTAAAATCTGTTAGAGAAAACAAACAAATCACTTATAAAGGAAAGTGCATCAGAATCACAGCAGACTTCTCAACACAAACAATGAAGTCAAGAAGAGCACGGAGTGAAGTATTTCAAATCCTAAAGGAAAATGACATCCAACCCAGATTGATGTACTCTGTAAAACTATCCTTCAAAATCAATGGAGAAATAAGATACTTTCATGAAAAAGAACAGCTGAAGAACTTCATGACCACCAAACCAACCCTGCAAAAAATACTAAAAGATATGCTAGATAGACATAAAAATAACTATACTCCAAGAACACCAACAGAAAAAAAAAACTACCAAGCAGGGCAAACAATTAAACAGAGAGCAAAGGTAAAGAACCAACAGCAGAAAGATAACATGACAAAAATAAGCCAATATATATCACTTATAATCATTAATGTGAATGGCCTCAATTCACCAATTAAAAGAAACAGACTGGCAGAATGAATCAAGAAACAACATCCAACCATATGCTGTATACAAGAAACCCATGTAACCCAAAAGGAAATTCATAGACTTAAAGTCAAAGGATGGAAAACAATACTCTATGCAACAGGAACCCCCAAAACAGCAAGGGTAGTTATTGTGTTTGTAGATAATGTGAACTTCAAACCAAGGATGATCAAAAGAGATAAAGAAGGTCACTACATACTGGTTAGGGGAAACTTCAAGAGGAAGAGATAACAATCTTAAATATATACGCACCAAATATGGGAGTACCAAGCTAAATGAAACAAGTATTAATAGAAATGAAAAATCAAATAAGCAATGACACAATTATAACGGAGACCTTAACACACCATTGATACAAAGAGACAGATCAACTAGACAGAAAATCAGCAATGAAATAACAGAACTGAATCAGACTTGTGAACAAATGGACTTACTAGATGTGTACAGACTGTTCCACCCAACAACATCAGAATATACATTCTTCTCAACTTCACATGGGACATTCTCTAAACTAGACCACATACTAGTCCATAGAACATGCTTAAGTAAATGCAAAACAGTCAAAATTATCCCATGCATATTATCTGAATATAGTGCCATGAAACTGGAAATTAATGACAAAAGAAACTGCAAAAACTCCATAAACACATGGAAATTAAATAATACACTCCTGAACAATCAATGGGTCACAGAGGAAATTAAATAAGAAATCAAACAATATCTACAAGCAAACAAAAATACAAATACAGCTTACTGAAACCTGTGGGATGCAAAGAAAGCAGTCCTCAGAGGGAAGTTTATTGTGGTAAATGAACATAAATAAACAACCTGATGCTATACCTCAAATATCTGGAAATAGAAGAGCAAGTCAAGCCCAAAGCCCAGAGGAAGGGGGGAAATTAAAAAGATCAGAGCAGAAATTAACACAATAGAGACTAAGAAAACAACACAAAGAATTAATGAATCAAAGGGTTGGTTCTTTGCAAGAATAAATAAAATTGATAAGACCCTAGCCAACCTTACTAAAAAAAGGAAAGAAAAAACTCAAATTCATGGAATAAGGAATGAAAAAAGCAAAATTATTATAGACCCTGTGGAAATACAGAAGATCATCAATACCTACTTCAAAAACCTTTACTCATATAGATTCAATAACACAGAAGAAATGGACAGATTCCTAGAAACTTATGAATTACCAAAGCTGAATCAAAAAGATGTAAAACTGCTTAATAACCCAATTTCAGCTAATGAAATTGAAAATGTAATTACAACCTTATCAACAAAGAAAAGGCCAGGTCCTGATGGATTCACAGCTGAATTCTACAAGAAATTCAAGGAAGATTTAATGCCAACACTCTTCAAACCCTTCAATGAAACTGAAAGGGAAACAATTCTCCCTAACTCATTCCTGGAAGTAAGTATTACCTTAATACCAAAACCAGAGAAGAACCCATCCAAAAAAAGAGAACTACAAACCATTGTCCCTAATGAAATTAGATGCAAAAATCCTCAATAAAATACTGTCAAACAGAATGCAGCAAGTCATCAAGAAAATTATACAACATGACCAAGTGGAATTCATCCCAGGAATGCAGGAATGATTCAACATACACAAATCAATAAATGTAATACAGCACATCAATAGTGCCAAAGACAAGAATAACATCATTTCAATAGATGCAGAAAAAGCTTTAGATCAAGTCCAATACTCATTTATGATAAGAACCCTACAGAAAATCGGAATAGGTGGTTTTACTTCAATTTGGTAAAAGCCATCTATGACAAACTGTCTTGGTTAGTTTTACTTTTCTGTTGTTGCTGGGACAAAATACCTGACACCCAAAATAAAGGAAGGAAAAGTTTATCTATCTTACAGTTTTTGAAGATTTCAGTCCACATTCAGCTGGTTCCAAGGCAGAGTGGCATGACACTGGGACAACACTTTAAGGCAGCAGCCACAGCAAAAAGCAGCCAGAGCAAAAAAGGAAAAAAAAGTCTCTTCTCCTCCCTTACAGTGTATGCAAGCCACCCCCACCCCTCAGGGCAGATATAGCACTCACAAAATCTCCTTGCCCTCTTTTGCACAGGATAAGGATATTTACAAAGTAAGAATACTGGCTCCCTGGTGAGTCTCTTGGTTAAACTTCTAAACCTCTTAGGTTGACACAATGTATCAACCATAACACAACCCAACAACCAGCATCATATTAAATGGTCAAAAACTGAAAGCTTTCACTCTAAAATCAGGAACAAGACAAGGCTGTCCACTATCACCACTCCTAATCAACAGAGTACTGGAAGCATTAGCCAGAGCAATTAGACAAGAGCAAGAAATAAAAGGAATAATGATAGGAAAGAAAAAGTTAAATTATAATTATTTGCACCTGTATGATACTCCACATAGAAGACCCCCAAAACTCCACTGAACGACTTCTAGTTGTAATAACCAAATTCAGTAATGTAGCTGGATACAAGTTCAATACTCAAAAATCAATAGCATTCTGGAACACAAACTCACTGAGAGAGAAGTAAGAGAAACCACACACTTCATAATAGCATGTTAAAAAATGAAATACTTAGGGATCAATCTAACAAAGCATATAAAAGATCTATTCAGTACTCTGAAAAAAGAAATCAAAGAGGATCTCAGAAAATGGAAAGATATACCGTGTTCATGGATAGGAAGAACAAACATTGTGAAAATGGCAATTATCCCAACATTGTTATACAAATTTAATGCAATCCCAATCAAAATACAATTAGCATACCTCACTGTCTTGGTTACTTTTCATTCATTGCTGAGACAAAACACCTGACACCCAAAATTAGGGAAAGAAAGGTTTATTTATCTTACAGTTTCTGGAGGTTTAAGTCCAAGGCAGGGTGGTAAGGCACAGGGGCAACACTTAAGGCAGCAGCCGAGCAAAAAGCAACCAGAGTAAAAGGGACCAGAGCCAAAAAAGGGGACCAGAGCAAGCCTCTTCTCCTCCCTTATATTGTACACAGGACCCCGGCCCCCAGGGTGGGTGTAGCATTCACAAATCTTGCCTTACTTTGCACAGGATGAGGATATTTACAAGTAAGAACCCCAGCTCCCTGCTGAGTCTCTCAGTTAAACTTCTGACCTCAAATTGACACAATGAACAGGTAACTGCTGGTGCTCTACACCCCAGGATGTAGAGCTGCTGAGTTACTTAATTAAGCTTCTAGACTTCTCAAGTTGACACAATGTATAAACCATAACAATCCACCCCTTGTTAACTTGGCAACCAGACATATTCCTTTAAATCAGTCTCCAGATACAAAGGCATGCTTATTCTTAACATTTTGCAACTTAAAAATCCTTAAGAACCAGTATTAAGTCTATCAACATTATATTACATTAGGAACAACATTTTGTCCTTGGGCCCCCCCAAGACTCCTGCACATCCCTTTATGCAAAAGGCATTTAGTCCATCTGCAAGAGTTGCCAAAGTCCTAACAGTTTCAGCATTGCTGAAAAGTCCAAGTCCCATATCTCCTCCAAGATTTATGGCAAACCCTTAACTGTAACCCCCTGTACAAATGAAAACGAGGTTAAACACTTCCAACATATAAAGGCACAAGACAAACTTTACCATTCCAAAAGTTACAAACAGGAGAATACAAAGCATTGGAACCAAAGCAAAACCAAAATTCAGCAGGGAAAACATTAAGTCCTGGAGTTCTATGTTCAGCATCTGAAGCAGTCTTGTTGCAAGCTCCAAAAGGCTTGAGCAATTCCACCACTGTGGCACTTATGGTCCCACAGCTTCTCTCTTGAGCTGGCATTGCTCCCTCATTGCAGGTTTCCTTAGATGATCCACGTTCCTGGCTTTTCTAAACATCTGAATTCTCCATTGCACTATTGGTTTCACATGCACAGCTTTACACATTGCCCTCTCAGGGGCACACTGTCTGACCTCCCAGGCCTTCTGAAATTGAGATGGAAGGCTTTTTAATCTCAGAACACTTGCATCATGTGGATAATGCCAAGATCTGCTGCCAGCTGGAGCAGTAGCCAGGCTCTCCTCTCTTTTGGCTGTAGCGGTCGAGTGCCTGGATCGCTGAGTACTCTGAACCTGATTCTGAGGAACAGATCCTCTATGCTGTCTCCATTCTGGAACCTGGTGCGGCCAACACCGCCATTCTGGAACATGATGCTCTGAGGCTTTCTCCTCCAAGCAAAGTCTTTCACTTTTGCAGTTTTGAGGCTGCAAAGCATGGAGACCAGCTGCTGCTTCTTGTGATGCCTGCAAGCCATCTTTTTTTATTTTGTTCCTTCTCAGCAATGGAGATCTCAGCTCTCTCTTTACAGTCCACAGCATTTAAATCATAACACTCACAGATCTAGATAAATCATTCCTAAAATTCATCTGGGACCAGAAGAGACCTAGAATAGCAAATGCAATTCTGGGCAACAAAGGCAAGGCAGGAGGCATCACAATCCCTGACTTGAAGTTATACTACAAAGCTACTGTAATAAAATCAACATGGTACTGGAATTAAAACAGACCTGAAGAGCAATGAAATAGATTAGAAGATACAGCCACAACTACAAACACACTCAGCCACCTTATCTTTGACAAAGGGGCCAAACATGTGTACTGGAAGAAAAATAGCCTTTTTAATAAGTGGTGCTGGAAAAACTGGCTTTCCATATGCTGAAAACTCAAACTAGACCCATGTCTGTCACCATGCACTAAAGTCAAAATGGATCAAAGATCTAAATATTAAAACAGAAAAAGTAAATCTACTGGAAGACAAAGTAGGTAGAAATCTTCAAAACATAGAGGCAGGCAGAGAATTCATGAACAAACACCAAACTGCATGGGAAATACTTCCCAGAATCAACAAATGGGATCTTGTATTATTAAAAGTTTTTGCATGTCAAAAGAAATCTCCAACAGAGTGAAAAGAAAATCCATGAATTGGCAAAAAATTTTAGTCACCTGTCACTCAGACAAAGGATTTCTATCTAGAACATATAAAGAATTAAAAAAAAATCAGACCACCAAAATTCAAAGACCCAATCCAAAAAATGGGCATCTGAGATGAACACACACTTCACAGCTAAAGAAATACAAATGGCAAATAAACACATGAAAAAATGTTCAGCATCTTTGGTTATTAGGGAAATGCAAATTAAAACAACACTGAGATTCCATCTCACTCCAGAAAGAATGGCCAAGATTAAAGAAGGGTAACATTGAGGCTTTTGTAGGTAAATGAATGCAACTTGAGTCCATACTCATAAGTGAAATAAAGCAAACTCCCATGTGTACACACCATATTGTCTTCCTAGTGTAAGAAACTGAAATAGTAAACAAGATACAAAATCTTCAATCAATATTGTGAAAGGGTAAGAAACTGCTCAAAGGGGAAGAAATAATTGGGAGAGGGAAAAGGAGAAAAGAAAGAAGGGAAAAGAAAAAAAAATCTATTAGATCTTGGAACAAAACAGTAAACATTCATAGGGTTAGATCAATTTTGCAAGTTCTTATCTGGTAATCTGATTAACTCTTTTGAAGATAACTATGCAAAATAACAATCTTTATTATTTTCCTACCACCTTGTCGTGGAAGCCTGTGTTGTTATTGTTATTTATCTGTCTCTTTCACTTCTTATTTTTCTTGTATTTCATTTTGTTTTTCCCTCTAATACAGAAAGGATAGATATACATGTATAGGCTTATAAATGCCTAACATGTCTCCTAAATAATTTACAAGAATTGATTTTATTATGTGTGATGGTATGACCAGCTACTTGGAAGAAAAGGAGACATTAGGATAGACATTGCTGATTTCCTATCATTTTGTTCTGAAGTCTAAGAATTCTTTTATTCTTTGTTTTGATTAGTTTGAGTCTGCTTTCTATTATTTGATTTCAATATGTGTGAAGATATGGACAACTATTTTGAAGAAAACAAGAGACATTATGGTAGCTATTGTTGATTTCCTATGGTCTGGTTTCAAAGGCCTGTAATGCTTTTGTTCTTGTGTTTTGATTGGTTTTATACTATTTTGTTTCATTTCAATTTATTGTGTATGAAAGTATGGACAACTATTTCGAAGAGAGCAGGAGACATTGTGGTGGCCACTGTTGATTTCCTATTATCTTGTTTTGGAGTCCTGTGTTGCTCGCATTGTTCTGATCTGATTGGTTCTGATTTGTTGGATTTTGTGTTGTTTTGTTTCATTCTCTTTAAAATTAAAAAAAAAAAACTGTGATATGTATACACAATGGAGCCCTACTCTGCCATAAAGAATGATAAATGAGTCGTCTGTAGGAAAATGGATGTACTTTGATACCATAGTGTTAAGTGAAATAAATAGGACACATTAGCTTAAATATCCCATGATTTCTCTTATATATTAAAATATAAATAAATTAAAGATCAAAACCAAGGAGAGAGACTATGAAAAATGGAGATAGATTTTTGCAAGAGTGAGGGAGACCAAGAAATTGAGGGAGAGGAAGGGGAGAAAAAGGAAGTGAAAAAAGAATTAAGATGCATTATGTGCATGTACCAAACTTACACTATGAATGTAATCATTATGTACTATAAACATGAATAAATACAAATAAAAACAAATTTTGCAAAAGCACTGTCCATTCCCTTCAGCAGCTGCAGAGAGTGCCTGCTGAAGTTCTGTAAAAGATGAAGCAGTTTGTTTTTCTGAAATGCCTGTCCTGAGCCTCCAGATCTTCCTGCCTACCACAGGGCTTTGTGTTTGGGAGAAATTATGTGGGCTAAGATGATGCTGTAGTAAGAAAGAGTCAATAGAGATTTTTTTTTAAATAAAAAGGTACAGAACTTGGAAATCTCCGAAATCAAGATGCTATATTTTTAAATACTACATGCAAAAAACAGAAAGTGGTGAGATTAAATCAGTAATAAAAATCTCCAAAGAGAAGCCCAGGACCTAATGGCTTCACTGATGAATTCTATAACATATTTCAAGAATTTCAAATGTACTTAAACTATCCCAAAGTTTAAAAAGAAGAGATATTTATCAAACAAGGCTGACATTACCCTCAAATAATAAAATCACACTAGGGCCCAACACACCAAACAAAAGTTAAAACAAAAACCACTACAGACCAATATCCCTAGTGAACATAGATGTAAAACTTTTCAATGAGTTCTAGCAGACTAATGCCAGCAATGATCAAAAACTTTGCACATGATTACCAAGATGGTTTCATCCAAAGGTTACATAAACATATTGTAATATTCACTTTACCATCAACCGAACAAAATCCCTAACATCAGCTATTTAAAGGAAAAAAGGTTTATTTTGTCTCAAGTTTTAGCAGGTTCAGTCCATGGTTTTGTGGCTCCAAGGTAGAAGGACCTGGCATAGAAAAACTGTTTACCCCATGGCAGGCAGGAAGCTCAAGGAGAGAAGGAATGACATGGGGACAAGAATGCACTTGTCCTGATCAATTCCTCAGTGATCTATCTTCTCTAACCAGCCCCCGACTCCCAATATCACATTCAGCAAAGAACTCGTTAATGGGTCACTGATTAGTATAGAGCCCCATGACTCAGTCACCTTCCAAAAAACCCACCTTTGAACATGTGAGAATTTGAGGGGACATTTATTCCAAGTCTAACCTGAACACTCCACTCCTGGATCCTACAAATTCATGTCTTTCTCATTAGACCAAATGCATTTAGTCCATCTCTTAAAGCCAATAAAATCACAACAGTCTCAGTTTTCCTCAAAAGTCTAATTTCAAAGTCTCCTCTGAAACTAAAGACAAAATGTTAGCTGTGAACCCCTGTAAAAATATTTTTTGAAGTTAAAGGTCATGTGGTAGCACATGCCTATATTCCCAGCACTCTGGGAAACTGAGGTAGGAGGACTGCAAGCTTGAGCCCAGTCTTGGAAACAGTGACTTAGCAAGATGGTGCACCCCACCAAAACAAAAATTAAAGGACAGGGCTGCAGAGTGGTGGAAAGGCTCTGGGTTCAATACACTACACCACAAAAAAATAGTTAGATATCACTTTCAATACATAATGGCACAAGATAAACATTGTCATTCCAAATGGGCGGGGCAAATGGGGACATAGAAAGACATTAGACTAAAGCATGACAGAAAGGCAGAAAGACAAATATTAAGTCTTCTAGTTCCATGACCAGCATCCAGGAGACACGATGGTGAGATGTGACCTAAGAGTTTGGGCAGTCCTGCCCCTATGGTCTTGCCAGTTTAAGCCAACATGGATTTTCTCTCAGGCTTTGTTTGGCCCCCTACCAACAGCTTCCCTTGGCAGATGTTCCACATTGCTGACATCTCCAACTTCCTGTGTTCTCAACTGCAACCTCATGCATACCAGTTCTCACAGCTTCATTCATCCCCTTTTGGGTTCCTGGCAGGGACTGATACTGTCACACACATTTGCTTAGCCTCTCAGGCCATCTTCTAAAACCTGGGTGGAACCCTCCATGACCCCACAACTCTTACAGCACCACATGGAGTATACCAAGGTCTGTTGCCTGCTGGAGCAGAAGCCATGATCCCTTGGACCATAGCTGCAGCATCCTCTGAGAGTCTGAACAGCTTAACTGGGGGTACACTTCCCTAGGCAACCATGAGTGGGCAGAACTCTAGAAATGTCTCCTCAGAGCAAAGTCTTTCAGAGGAGTTTACTCTTTTATACCCTTAACCCTGTGATGAGTGGATTCACCCAATTCCTGAGGTGCCCTCAACCATCTTTCCTATAGTCCTTATGTAAAGTACTTAGATTCTTTTAAATGGCACTCACCTTTCAGCAATCATATTGTTCTCGGCTCCACCTTTATTCACTTCCTTTCTGGCCAACTTGCAAAATGTTCACATCTTTGTTTTTTTGATACTGATTTTCAATGTACTGTCTGAACTCAGCCAAAAAGTATCTATTCCACAGGCTAAACATTGGGTTGCTTTGAAATAACCTCTGTCAGATTAATTAGTACACCACTTTTGAATGCAGTCTAATACACAGTGTTAGGACATGGACAAACAAAAGCAAGTATTTTGCAAGAATGTAACAGAAACGGCCTCTAGTCAGTTTCCCAACAGAATCTTCATTCCCATCTGAAACTTCATGAGCCTGACCTTTACTGTCTACTTTCCTATCTGTGTAAACATCTGGGATCCAATCAGAATCACCCATTTAACTCTGCTTAAATCATTCTAAGGCTTCTCTAGACTGTATCTCCATCTCCCACAAACCAGTTCCAAAGACTTCTGAACCACACAATAAGGTACAGTCATATCCAAAATACCATTTTGACCAATTTTCTGCTTTAGTAAATTTCTCATCTTGGAATAAAACACCTGACATCCATAATTTAAAGGGAAAGAAGTTTATTATTTTGGCTTATAGCTTTAAAGATTTCAGTCCATGTGTGGCTGGCTCTGAGGGTAGAAGGGCATGACAGGAATGCTGCTCAACTTGTGGCAGTGAGGAAGCAGAGAGAGAGAAAAAGAAAGAGAGAGAGAGACAGAGAGAGAGAGGAGAGAGAGAGAGAGAATAAATGAGCTAGAAACAATATACCCTTCCATAATGTACCCCCAGTAACCCTTCTTCCTCTAACCAGGCTCTACCTCCTAATGACAGATTAATCAATTGATGAGTGTATCACACCCATGATTCAATCACCTTTCAAAAGCCTCGCCTTTGAAAATATTTTAGATTTAAACTAAAACACAAGTCAATATGTATCATACAGCACAACAAAATGAAGGGCCAAATCATATGATAATCTCAATAGGTGCAGAAAAATCAATGGATAAAATTGAACATGACTCCATGAAAAAGCTCTCAGCAAATTAGGCACAGAAACAATGAATGTCAGTAAACCTGTAAATATCAAATCCACAGCCAATACCATTCCAAAGATCTGAAAAAGACAAGAATGTCCATTTTCATCATTCCTATTCAACATAGCACTAGAAGACTTAACCACAGCAATTAGCTGAGTGTCTTGGTTACCTTTCTCTTGTTGCTGGGACAAAATACCTGGCACCCCAAATGAAGGAAGGAAAGGTTTATTTAGTTTACAGTTTGTGGAGGTTTCAATCCATAATCAGCTGACTCCAAAGCAGGGAGGCATGACACCGGGGCAACACTTCAAGGCAGCAGCCAGAGCAGAAGGGGAAGAATAAGTGTCTTTTCCCCACTTACATTGTAAACAAGCTATTTCTCCACTCAGGGCAGGTGTTGCATTCATACCACCTCTGTGCCCTCCTTTTGCACAGGTGGAGGATATTTACAAAACAAGGATCCTGATTCTCTGCTGAGTCTCTTAGTTAAATTTCTAAACTTCTCAAGTTGACACAATGTATCAACCATAACAGGTGTGAAGGAAATAGAGGGCATCCAAACTGGAAAACAGTAAGTCAATTATCTTTAATCACAGTTTATATAATCTTACATCTACAAAAATCTAAAGACTTCATCAAAGAATGTTGAAAATTATAAATGAATTCAGTAGAGTTGCAAGATACAAAATCAACATACAAATGACACTGACTTTTTTTGTGAACATAAACTGAAAAAGCAATCTCATTCACAATACACACACAAATCTAGGAATAAATATAATTAAAGAAGTAAGAGATATCTAAAATAAATATTATGAAACATTGATGAAAGAAATTATGGATACCAAAAAAAATGGAACAACACCCTATACTTATGTGTTGCAAGAACTAATATTGTGAAAGTGTACATACTACCCAAAACAACTGATATGAAATTTCTATTAAATGAAATTTCTGTTACAATGCCAATGACATTCTTTGCAGAACTAGACAAAGTAATCACAAAATGGAATGGAAACAAAAGACAATAGCCAAAGCAATCCTGAAGAGGAAAATCAGCAACAATCATCACCTAGCTTCAAAATGTACTTCAATCACCTTTCAAAAGCCTCACCTTTGAAAATATTTTAGATTTAAACTAAAACGCAAGTCAATATGTATAATACAGCACAACAAAATGAAGGGCCAAATTACATGATAATATCAATAGGTGCAGAAAAATCAAAATAAATTGAAATAGCTTGGTATTGGCAAAATAAACACACAATACCAAAATTATATACACAGATCAATGGAATACAATAAAAAAATCCAAGATATAGACAACTAATTTTGACAAAAATGCCAAGAATGTAAGTTAGAGAAAGTAAAGCATTTTCAACAAACAGTACTGGAAATATACATACGCAAAATAATGAAATTAAACCCTCTGCCAGTCACCATATACAAAAATCAACTAAAAATGAGTCAAAGGCCTAAATGTAACACCCACCAAATATATAACTACTAGAAATAAACAATGGAAACACTTGAAGACACTGAGACAAGTAAATGTGTTTTTAGAAAAGCTTCAAAACACAGCCAACAAAAACAAAAATACAAAATAATATTATATCAAACTAAAAAGTTTCTGCACAATCAGCAGAGTGAATAGACAACCCATAGAATGGGAGAAAAGATTTGAAACTATTTGTCTGATAAAGAGTTAGTACCCAGAAAATATAATGACTCAATAGCCAAAAGACTATTAATCCAATGTAAATATGGATGAATGACTTGAACAGTAATTTTTCAAATGACAATAAACAGTGAACAAGCATCTGAAAAAATGCTCACAAACCACAGTGAGATTATCATCTCACTCCAATTAGCGTGACTATTATTAAATACGCAAAAAACAATGAATTCTAGTGAAAATGCAGAAAAAGGAAAACTTTAACACAACACTGGTGGAAATGCAAATTAATACAACCATTATGGAAAACAATATGGAATTTTCTAAAAAAAATTGAAAATAAAACTACCATATAATTCAACGATTCCACTACCGGGTATGTACACAGGAAAATGAAACCATTATGTCTGCATTTATTGTAGCATTGGTCCCAAGATAAATGACTGAGATGTCCACCCATGGGCAAATGAATCTTTGAAACATAGTACATATACATACAATGGAATAGCATTCCTCCAGAAAAATTCTGGAATTGCATCAATTTTGCAACATGGTTTGAACTGGAGGACATTATGTTGAGTGGAATAATCCAGACACAGACAAATACCTCTTTGCTCATTTGTAGGGAGCGGTGAAACAGTCTCACGGCTGCCGCTCCGGCTCTCCTCCGTTTTTCTCCTCCCTGTGGGCATTTGATGTGTCAGCCTACATCTCCCATGTTCCTCTCTCGCAAGCCTACATGCAAAGCCTACATTTCCCATGATCCTCCCCTATCCCGCCAGGAAATGACAACAACCTATCTGTGCTCGCCACACCCCTGTGCGATGACAGCGTCCCTTCCCGCTTCTATATAAGCTGTAAACACTTCCGCAATAAACAAGACTTGATTGGAATCTCTCGACTTGTCTCCGTTTCTCTCTCCTCTTGCCCTGCCCCTATCCCCCATCCCGTCTCTCCTCCAGGCGAGACCCACGGACTGATCCGTGGGCCAGATCACTCATTCATGGAAACTAAAACAAGCTGATTACATAAAAATAGAGACAAAGTAGAGGTCATGAGAGGCTGGGAGAGGAGATAGTAAGTGGGTGGACAGTGGATACCAAAATACAGTTGGGAAGGCAGTTCTAATTTATACAGCACAATAGGATAACTATAGTGTAAAACAGTTATACTTTTTAAAATGAGTAGAAGGAAAGGATTTGAAGGGTCCCAACACATGAAAATAATATTTGAGATGATGGAAATGTTAATTGCTCTGATTTTATCTTATCACTTTGTATGCAGGCATTGACACAGTACTGTACTTCATATATAAGAACAAATATATATATATTATAATTGTATATATAAAAATCAAAAATAAAAGAAAGACACAGACATGATGATATGCACCTTTAATCTCAGTACACAGGAGGCTGGGGCAGGAAGATTGGGACTTTGAGGACAGCCTGGACTATATAGGAAGACTCAGTCTCTAAAACAATAGATGATTATTTTTTAAAGTTTCAAAGAAATTCTGAAAAACCTAGACTATTTATATAGTAGAGTGCATAAATGCAAAAATAATGTATTAAGCAGTAACAAGTAAAATTAGCTTAAAGAAATGAAGAGTTAAAAAGAATTTAAGAGAAAATGACAGTGAAGATGGGCAATAGTTACAGAATTGGGAATAATTTTCTTTACAATATACAGTCATTTCTATGCTATATGTGGTATCTACATTTGGAAAGAAAGAAGGAAGGAAGGAAGGAAGGAAACAAGGAAGGAAGACTGAGAGGCAGGGAAGGAGAGGGAGGAAGGAAGGGAGTGAATAGAGGAGAAAAAGAAATCACTGTAGGAAAATTGAGTCAACAGTAACCAGAAGCTCAGGAGAAAAAAGGAAAAAACATTTTTAATGCTGACAGACCCCAGAGGAGTAGTCTCCAAAGTCTGAAGTGCTGATTATAAAACGTTTTTCTTTTTCATAGGGTGGCATACAGGAGTTACAAAAAAACTAAGATAAACATAGCTGAAGGCTATGGTAAAATGGGAATCTTGTGGTGAGCACAGGTGTATGTGGCAAAGTTGTTTTTAGCACATTCACACAAGTTTCAGTTTGATGACAAATCATATAATTTAGCTGAGTTCAATGGCAGAGAACAAAATGGCTGCAGTTAGGTCAGGATTTCTGCTTTAAAATGAATAGGAAAGGGAAGAAAAAGGAAGGAAATGGAAAAAGTAAGTTTTAAAAGTCAAATTTTATTTATTTATTTTTAACTTGTTTTGTTTCATTTTGTTTTGTTTTGTTGAGACAGGATCTTACTTCATAGTTCAGGTTAGTCTTAACCCCTTATGAACCTAACCCAGGTTATCTTGAATTTATGGCAAACGTCCTACCTCAGCCTCACAATTGATGGGATTATAGGCAAGCACCACCACACCTGGCTGAAAAGTTGCATTTGAAAATGACAAGATTCAATTTTGACTTCGTTCATAGGACAAGATTTATGCCACTCTATAGAAAGTAACATATTTCAACCCTGGAAATAGGTTTTGTACCCAAAGTCAAACTAATGATTGCCTACTGGCAGTTGCTCAGAATTCATCTGGAATGAACTGGCAGTTCTGGTTCTGTTCTTAATGACACTGAGGATATGTCACAAGCATTCCTCTTGAGGCAGAACTTTTTCTTAAAAAGGTGGAGGAGCACTCTTTGGTGAGGATTTGGGTGTTGACTCAGTGGCATGCTAGAAGTGTTGTTGAGTACTTTTCAACTCTGAACACTTTCTGATTCTGCTACTGGAGCTTCAGGGGAAATCTGGGTGTTAATACACTTGGTGCTTGAACTCACCTCATCCTAGCAGATGGTTTTTGACTACCACTTTGGCTATTATTTTAGCTTTGAATTTTGCCTGGATCACATGATACTCACTAAACTAATGTGTATCAAGGGAGAGATGGGATTCACTTAATTTCTGTAACTCAAAAGAAATTGTCTTCATTATGATAGATTATGGAATCAAAGCAATAAATTGAAAAGAACTGGTAACTCACCTTCTAAAACAAAATCTACAGGCAAGAATAGTTTAAAATAACACAACCCAAAATGCAGATGTGTGGGAAATAAGGCAACATTAAGTATTTGTTCACTGATTGTCTGATTTTTCTTATTATCTCAATTCCTAGGAGAGTGCCTTGTACAGAATAGGCATCAAGGGCCTCACACATGACTCACTGGTCTCCTCTCACTTGGTTTCTACAGGGACATATTATAGCTCTACCACAGAATGTATTGCTTTGGATTTCATTTATTTGTTCACTTTGTATCTCTACTGAAGTATTAGATTTAATACTTCAGATTAGGAACCATGTCTTCATTTTTGCAGACCCAAGTCTAAACCAATGGTCTGTTCATAAAATTTTGGCTAAATTAATAAATATAGCTGACCTACTTGAATACTCTCAGATCTTCTTTTGCCCTCATCCTGCCATGTACATTTCTCCAAAAGAACAAACAGTAGCTCTGCTCTCTGGCAAGGTATTTCCGATAGAACATGAATATATTCATCTACATATATGAATTCACCGACATGGGTATGTGTGACTGAACACACATATCTACTGCTCATATCAGGTAATACATTCATTAGACTATGTCTTTAAGAGTCATCAGGTTTGCAAATGGCACAACTGTTTTCTCGAAGTATTATTCAGACCATAACAGAATCTGGATAAGGAGAAAAGCATAGAGATTGATTATTCATTACATTGGTGGGCCACCACCTCCTGTCTGACTCTGGGAGAAACACAGTGACTTCATAGTTGCCTTTTTATGTCATATTGGTTGTCCACAAAGGTTACCACCTTCAAAAAGAGGTTGTCTTTTAAAGGATTCTTTTAACTGAAATCTCCTTTGCATTAGGATGTGCAAATTAATTTGAAAAGTGGGAAGATGACTACATTAGGAACCAGTGGGTATGGACTCTTCGACCTGCAATGGCCATTTCATGATGTCCCAAAGGCAATCCAAAGGTAAGAAAGAATGTTCTGTAAGTTATTGAAGCAAACAAGGATTGACATTTAAAAGGAGCATATTTGGCCAAGTTTTAAAATATAATTCTTATATCTGCTTTGCTGCCTTGGAAATAAATTATAGAACAATTAATACCCCAACAGTAGTAATTTTCAATATAGGACTTTTTTATGTAGAAACTTTTTCATGCCTGCAGGAAACCTCTAGCTATCAATACTCTCCATGGTCATGGTTTTCATGGCTTTGACAAATGTATTTTTCACAGCTTTTTCACTCAAACCTAATTCTCTGTCTCAAACTATTCACAATTACTTAAATACAACATATTTCATGCTTTTGTGTCTTGCATGCACCATTAGCTTTCCTTAGAGCATCCCTATTATGTGCTCTGTTAAACAAATACATTCAGCGTTTGGAAGTACTACTCTAAGCCTCCTTGCCCTTGGATGAGATTACTCTCTCTTTTGGACCAGTGTTCTACTTGTGCCATGCTGTAACTATGACATGAATCAATATGTTCAGCAATTTTTGTTTACATATCTGACAGTTTATGACTCCTTTGAAAGCAGTAACCGTATTTTACATAGCGGCAGTTGCTATTGATTAATTACTATGTGGCAACATTTGTGATTAGAAAAAGAAATGAAAATTCATGATTTTATACCTTCTAAATCACCCCTAATGAGAATTATAAACAAAATAATGTACTTAAGATACAGGATACACACTACAAGAATAGAGAAACCTAGAGTTTAGAAAAAGTTGATAGGAAAAATTTTATCTGAAAGCACAAATTTTGGTATGAACAGAAGGCTTCCCAATTCAATTCAGCTTGACTCCTACAGGTCCAAAGCCTTCCAGAAACCATCCTTAGAATGTTGGTGTATCACTGGGATTATTTAAATGAGTTCTGCCAGCTGGGTGTGGTGGTACATGTCTATAATTCCAGACTCTGGGAAGCTGAGGCAGGAGAATCCCAAATTCAGCCCATTTGGGCTACTTAGAGAGATCTTATCTCAAAACAAAACAAAAAGTAATAATAAATACTGGGGATGTGGCTGTCTGCAAAGGTACTGAGTTCTACCCCCAGTACCACATACAAACAAAAAGTCCTGTCATGCTTGGTTTTATGCATCTTCTCATACTCTTTTTCATTCTTTTGTTAAATTATAAAAGTGTGAGGTAGCAATCACTTCTTTCAATACTTTTAAACATTTCATGAGGGCCAATGCAGAATTCAGAATGAAGTTGACAAATTTTAAGGTCGAAGTTGAAACAATAACCTCTGGCATTTTCATGTAATGTTTAAGTTTATAAAAATTTTGCAAAGTGTTAATTTATTTTCTCCTCACCACCATTTTTCACAGTGCAGGTAACAACATTTTTCTAAATGAAACAGACATAGTGATTAAGTGACTGCTCCAGAGCCAAGTGATTAGTAAATAGGTCATAATTAATAAATAATACATGGGTAATAAATTAACTAGATTTTCAAACAACTAACTGCTTCAGTTGACACCAGTTTCTGCTGTTTGTGTTATAATCAGCTGGCATAAGCTTATGTATGCTAACTTGTTTAACATTACAATAACTTTAGGACATATAGACCATTATCACCCTTATTTCACATGTACGAAAACATCCCATGGTCATAAAGTAAATCAGTGGTAGGCCTGGAAAGTTAATCCAGTTTCAACTTCAGCATTCAAGATCTTAACCATTCCACCATGCAAAGTGTTCCGCTGGCTAAGACTGATTACCTCACTCATACAGTTTATAACCTTTAGGGATGGGAATGAGATGGAAATGCAAACTAATACACATGAGATTGTGAAAGACTATTGATGGCTTCTGAGACCCCTTTATCTTATTTTTCTGAGTTCTTTGTATATCCTAAATATTAGTCATTTGTTTCCTGAGTAACTGGCAAAAAAATTTTCTCATTCTGTACGTTGTGTCCTCAGTCTGTTGATTTCTTTCTTTGCTTTTATAGAAGCTTTTTTTTTTTTTTTTTTTTTTTTTTTTTTTTTTTTTTTTTTTTTTTTTTTTTTTTTTTTTTTTTTTTTTTTTTTTTTTGAGACAGGGTGTTGCTATGTTGTTCAAGCTCAACTTGAACTCACTATGTAGTTCAGGCTGGACTTGAACTTAAGACAATCCTCCTCCCTCTGCCTCCCAAGTGCTGGGATTATAGGCATGCACCACCACACCTGGCAGAAGCTTTTAAATTTGATATAATCTCATGCTTGATTCTCAGTGTCATTTCTTATCCAATTGGAGTTTCTGTTCAGAAAGTTCTTACCTGTGCCTATATCTTCAAGACTTTTTCCTATTTTATCTTTTTGCACATTGCTTGTTTTAATATTTAGATCTTTGATTCATTTTTATTTTAGTTTAGTACACGATGAAAGATGTAGGTCCAGACTCAATTTTCCACATGTGGATAGCCAGTTTTCCCAGAACCATTTGCTTTCTATCTTTCCTGAGTTTTACCAATTTTTATCTTCCTGCACATTGTGTTTCTGTTTTAATATTTAGATCTTTGATCCATTTTTATTTTAGTTTAGTACATGATGAAAGACGTAGGTCTAGATTCAATTTCCCACGTATGGATAGCCAGTTTTCCCAGCACCATTTGTTTTGTATTTTTCCTACAATGTACGCATTTGGCCTCTTTGTCAAAAATTAGATGGCTGCATGTGTATGGGGCTGTTTTTGCATCCTCTATGCTGATTCGCTGATCCACATGTCTGTTTCTGTGCTAGCACTGTGCTCTTTTTATCATTGTAGCTTTGTAGTATCATTCAAATTCTGGGATTGTGATACCTCCTGCTTTACTCTTGTTGCCCAGGATTGCTTTTGCATCTGCTTTGTTTTTGTAATCACTGCAAGTTTGTAATATAACTTGAAATCCATGATTGTGGTACCACTTGCTTTGCTCTTATTACCCAGGATTCGTTTTGCTATTCTGGGCCCTTTCTGGTTCAGTGTGATTTTTATGATTTTTTTTTTTTGTAGTTCTATGAGATACAGTGTTGGTATGTTGATTGAGTTGCACTAAATGAATATATAAGTTTTGGTAGTGTGGCCATAAGACAATATTGGGTCTGATTATCCAGGAACGGGGAATAACTTTCAATTTACTGATGTCCTCTTTGATCTCCTTTTTCAGAGTATTGTACTTTTAATTATATATGTTTTCCACTTCCTTAGGTTGTCTTCAAATTTGTACTTCAAAATTATGTAAAATGTTAGAAGTCTTTTGTACTTTTATATAACTTATAGAATTAGCTTGTCAATTTCAACAAAAAATCTTGCTGGTATTTGATTGGAATTACATAGTATCTATTGATACATTGGGAGAAAATGAAACTCTAACAATAATGAGTTATCTAATCCATAAATATGATACACTTCTGCATTTCTGCAGTCCATTTCAATTTCACTTAGTGCTGTTTCACAGTATTTGGTGTACAGGTCTTAAATTTTTTTTGGTATATTTATTCATTTATATTTATTGCTTTCATGTGCTACTGTAAGTGGAATTTTTCAGTTTGATTTTCCAATTAGTCATTATTTGTGTAAGTCAATTTTTGTATTGTAACTTTCTATCCTATGAAATTACTATTCTACTAAATTTTAATATACTCTAAATTCTTCATATGTTGGATCATATCATCTGAATCAATAGTTTTACTTCTTTCTTACCAATTTGTACCTTTTTTTCTCTTCATAATCAAACTTCCTAGTGCCTCCAGGAAAATATTGAAGCACAGTAATGAGAGAAGATTTTTATTTTATTTCATTTTATTTCCTATTTTTTGCCTTGTCCCAATATCAGAGAAAAAGAATCTGATTATTCTCATTAATATGATGTTTCCTAAGTTTTAATCATATTTTTTCTTTTGGTAAGAATACTTAACATGATCAAGAATGGTGGTACATGTCTATAATGCCAGTACTCTGGAAGGCTGAGGCTGAGATCATGTGTTCAAGCCCATCCTGGACAGTTTAGCAAGATCTTGTCATAAAATAAAATAAAATAAAATAATAGATGGGGATGTTAAGGCACTGGGTTCAAAAGTGCATATTTAACTTATCTATTCTCCTAAATTTTTAAGTGTACTACAGTACTGTTAATTATTGGTACAATGTTGCACTACAAATCTAAAGAATTTAATCATTTTGTATATATAAAATTTTATACTTACTGAATGGCAGCTGCTCCTTGCTATTCCTCCTATTCTGCTCCTTGCTTCTACAGGGTTGACAAATTTAGATTTAGATGCCTCCTATAAGGGAAATCATGCAGTATTTGTCTTTACCTCACATAGTTTCATGTCCTCAAAATTCACCCATGTTGACATGTATGCAGGACTTCCTTCTTTTTAAAGACTAAATACTATTCTGGTATGGATATACACATACATGACACATCACATTTTACTTTTCCATTTGTCTGTTGATGGACATTTTAGGTTATTCCAACCTCTTGGCTATTGTGAATAATGATATGTCAGACATAGCAGTCAAATATCTTGGAAATCCTAATCTCAATTTTGTTGGATAAATACTCAAAAGTAGATCATTGAGTTTATATCTTAATCCTTGAAGAATTTCCACACATTTTTTGTATAAGAGTTATGTAATTGTACATTTCTATTCACATTGAAGTGTTTCCTGTTTTTCATATCCTCGCAAAACTTATTCTTTCTCTCTCTCTTTTTTACATAGGCATCCTAATAGGGCTGAGGTGGTATCACACTTTAGTTTCAATTTGCATTTCCTTGTGGTTAGTGATGCTAAGCATCTTTTTTGTATATTTTTTGAGAATTTGAATTTTTTTGGAGGAAATGTCTGTTTAAATCTTCTGCCCATTTTTAAATTATTGAACTGTATGACTTTCTTTCTTTTTCTTTTTCCTTTTTTTTTTTTTTTTTTGTGTGTGGGGGAGGGACCAGGAATCGAACTCAGGACCTTGCACTTCCCAGTCAAGCGCTGTACTCCTGAGCTAAATCCCCGGACCTATGACTTTCTCGTATAGTTTAGATATTAACTCTTCAGATAATATGGTTTGCAAATGGTTTCTACAATTCCATGAACTGTCTTTCCAATCTGTTTTTTACTTCTGCTATGTAATACTTTTCAGTTTGAAGTAGTCCCACTTGACCAATGTTTCTTTTTTACCTATGCTTTTGTCCTTTTCATGAAATCATTGCCAAGGCTAAAGTCATAAGGATTTTTCTGTTTTCTAGGAATTTTAAGTTTTAGGTCTTATGTTTAAGTACTTAGTATACTTTGAGGTTTTCTTGTATGTGTGCATGAGTCTAATTTCATTTTTCGTGTATAGTTATACAGCTTTTCTAACACCATATTTTAAAGAAACTATTATTTTCCAATTGTGCATTCTTGACACGCTGTGAAAATTCATTTGACCTTAAATGAATGGATTAAAAAAAACAAGATCTGTATATTAGTGACTGACTTTAGGTTTAAGGAACACACACAGACCTAATGTGAAAAGATGGAAACATGTATTCATATAAATGGTAACCAAAACAAAGCAAAGGTAGATATATTTATATCACACAAAATATACTTTATGTCAAAGCCTGTTAGTAGAAACAATGAAAGACATTATATAGTTCACCAGGAAAATGTATCAATTATAAATACATATCCAACGTCAGAATATATACAGTAAATACTGACAAAATTGAAAGAAATAGTAATATAACAGTAAACACCCATCTTTCAGTAATAGAACATCAAGACAGAAAATCAATTAGGAAAAGCTGGTTTAAACAAAGCTATAAATTAAATATGCATAACTGATATATATGTATATAATTATATCCATTAGCAGCAGGATATATTCTTCTCAAGTGCCCTTGGAACATACTCCAGGACAATCACCTATTAGAATTAAAAACAAGTTTTGACAAACTTATGAAAACCAAAACCATACATAGTATCTTTTCTGAGTATGATGGAATGAAAGTAGAAATGAATTAAAGAAGAAAAACTGAAAAATCCATAAATATGTGGAAATTTAACAATATGCTTTTGAATTACTATTGGATCAAAGAAAAAATCAAAAGGGAAATGAGAAAATATTCTGAGATAAATGAGAACAAAAAACAAATATACTTAAAGATGCATCAAGCAGTTAGGGGGAATGTTTATAATGACACAAAAAGATTACAACAACCCAACTATACACTTCAAGAAATTAAAAAAAGGAGGATAAACTAAGTCCAAAGTTAGTAGCACCAAAGAAAGAGAAACATTAAAAGATAAAGTGAAACATAGAAACATCATATAAAATGAAGGATTTTTTAAAGCTAAACAAAACTGACAAATCTTTATGTAAGAACATAAAATAAAATGCAAGAGGAAACATTACAACTGCTGCCACTTAAAATAAAAGGATTAATAGACTACTATGAAGAAGTATATGTCAACAAATTGGGTCATCTAGGGGAAATTATTAAATTGCTAGATACAAACAATTTACCAAGGTAAAATCATGAAAATCTGAACAACTACAATTAGTAAGGAGACTGAATTTTAACAGAATCAAGAACTCCCAACAAAGAAAAATCATATGGTCTCACAAGTAATTTCTACCCAAAAATAAAAAAAAAATAAAACCAATCCTTCTCCATCTCTTCCAAATGGAAAAAAAAATAGAAGAAGAAAGACTCAAGACTCTCATTCAGTGAAGCCAGAATTATACTGTTACTAAACCCAGACAAGGACACTATCAAAATAGAAAATTGCAGGCCAGTATTCCTCATGATCATAGTTAGAAAAATCCTCCATAAAGTACTACCAAACTTAATTCAACAGAATACTAAAAGGTTATGCATTGTGACCACGTGGAATCTTATCCCTGGAATATGGAATGTGAAGATGGTCCAACATATGACTAAAAGACAAACCTATATTGATCTCAGTATTGATCATCTCAGTAACTGCACAAAAATCCCTCTGCAAAATACATCCTTTCATGATAAAGTCTCAACAAACTAGGAATAGCAGAAAATTAACTTAATAGTGGCTATATATAAAAAGCCACAGCAAACATTACATTAAATGGTGAAAAAACTTTTTCCCTAAAAAGAGGAACAAAAAATTATATCCAATCTTATCACTTCTATTTGAGTAGTAGCAGAAGCCCAGCCAGAGCAATTAGGCAAGGAAAAAATGAATTAAGCATCCAACTCAGAAAGATTGTCTTTGTTTGCAGATAACATAATTTTATACATAGAAAACTCTAGACTACATACATGCACACACACACACACACACACACACACACCTGTTGGGACTCATAAATTTAGTAAATTGAGGGATATAATGGCAACATATAAAATCAGATACATTTCTATATAGTATCAATGAACTTTTGAAGAGGAAAGTATAAAAAGTCTACTATAAAATAACAACAAAAAGAATGCAATAATTGTAAATAAACTTAATCAAGGAGGTTAAGGACTCGTATGCTAAAAACTACAAAATGTTGATGAAAATGTTTAAAGAAAACACAAATACATCGAAAGACCTCCCTAATTCTAGAATTAAAAATCTTCATATTGCTAGAATCCCCATATTATCCAAATCAACTCACAGATTCAATGCTGTCTCTATCAAAATCCACTGATATTTTTTACAAAAATATAAAACAATCCTAAAGTTCATATGGAAGCACAAAGGACCCCAAATAGCCAAAGCAATCTTAAGAAAGGAGTAAGATTAAAGTCATCACATTCCCTGATTTCAATATATATTACAAAGGTAGGTAATTAAAACGGTATTAATACTCTCATAAAGATAGACACATGTATCAATGCAACAGAATAGAAAGTCCAGAAATAAGTCACATAGACACTTTTAATTAGAATAAAGTAGTCACTTTCTATTTTTAGTTTGCTGGTTGTTTTTTAAAATAATGAGTTCTTTCATGTTTTTGCCTCTTTTGAGGTGATTGTATGATTTTTACATACATGATATTAATAAAGCAAATTAAATTGTGAGACTTTCATTTCTTAAATTAATTTTGAGTGCCTGGAATTAAATCCCACTTGCCTTGATATAGTATTCTTTTTATGTATTTCTGGTTAACTTGCAAATATTCTTTTAAATATGTTTACATACATACTATTTGTCTTATCTTTTAGTTTCTAATATTATGTGTGTGTATGTGTTTGTGTGTGTGTGTGTGTGTGTGTGTGTGTGTGTGTACAGTAGTGGAGGTACTTGAAATTTACCTAGGCCTTTCACACTAAGCTACAACCCCAGCACTCGTCTCCTTTATTTTTGAGACAGAGTCTTGCTAAGTCACTAAGTTTCCCAGGCTGAGGTCAAACTTGCAATTTTTCTGCCTCAGCCTCCCACAGTGCTGTGATTATGGTCATGTGCCATTATACCAACTTGTTTATTATATCTTTATCTGATTATGCTATCAGATAATGCTGACAGTTCAAAATTAGTAAACATTTTTTCACACCCTATTTTCAGAAATAGTATTTAAATTGACATTGTTCCTTAAATAGTAGGATTCTTTAATGCAGCTACCTGTGTCCGGAGTATTCTTCATAGAAAAGAATACAATTTAAGTATTCAATTTCTGTTAAAGATACAAACCTTTATATTTTTCTATTTCTTTGTCTCTGTTTAGTAATACATATCTTCAAAGTATTTGCATATTATTGTTAAATGCATTGGCATAAAGTTGTTCACAACACCTCCTTATCATTTTTATAACTGTAGAATCTGAGCAACATACTCTTTCATTTCAAATCAATAATTTGTCTCTGTTTCTACCTACTTGTCTATCTGATGCTGTCTCTCTGCTCAGTTTGGTTAGTCTGACAAAAACATATATGATGAACCAAAAGTTTGAACAGATACTTTAGCAAAAATGGTTAACAAATCATCATTCAACACATAAAAATGGATAAGTACCACTAATCATCTTAGAACAGTAATAAAAATCAAGTGAGATACCCCTGCACATGCATTGGAATGAGTAAACTGACAGATTTTAAAACCCAAAGTTACCAAGCACTGATAAGGTTTGACTTTCTCACACACACACACACACACACACACACACACACACATTGCTGGAAGAAATACAAACTGATATAACCAATTTGGAAGTTTTGTACAGAATCATTCATATATTAACCACACAACTGAGCTACCCTACTCTACGGTACTCCAGGAGTAAAGAAAATTGGTGCACACCAAAACCTGTCTGTAAATATTTACTGCAGTTTTATTTACAGTTTCTGAATGCTAAAACAACTGAATTAGTAAATTGCAGTACATATATGCATAATGATCACTACCAAACATTAGAAAAGAATAAATTCCTGAAAAAAAAAACATAGATTGCCCTTACATGCCTTATGCCATGTGAAAGAAATCAGACTCAAAAGGCTGCATCACATGGTATTATGTTTAGATGATATTCTGGAAAAGATGAAATTATAGATAAAGAAAATATCATTATTTTCCAGAGTTTGGAACTGGGGGGGGGTATAGGAATACAAAGGAAGTTTAAAGAATACTCTACTCTATATTTTCTTTTTTATTTTAAAGAGTATATAACAGAATAAAACCAATCAAAACAAACCAGAGTAAGAGATACATGACTTTAAAACATTATGAAATCCATAGTAGTTACCATAATGCCTTTTGATATCTTCAGAATAGCTGCAGATAACTTCAGACATAGTATAAATCAAACAGAACAGAATAGAATAGAAACAATAAAAACAAAACAATGAATGTGATAAAGGACTTCAAAACAAACCAGTAGTAAATCCAAAATTGCTACCATAATATATCTTGCTATCCTTGTAATAGCTTCTCCTGCCATGGGGTTTAACATAATCCAACAAAACAAAAGAGAATAAAACTCAACCCAACAAAACAATGGAAATGGTATAGGACCTCAAAACCAGACCATAGGGAATCAACAATGGCTGCAACCCTCAGAAGGAGATCCCCACTATATGACACACTGCTTAGTAATATCCTCTGAACCTATGATCAGACCACTGGCCCTAGACCTGCAATGTTAGTGAAACATCAAAGCACCACAGGCATCCAATTGCATTTCACCTCGATAGCTATCATCACAGCCTGTGTTTCTCTGGATAAGCAGGTCGCTTATTGGGGTTTGGGTGGTGGGGGTTGGTAGTGTCTGACTTTGGCCTACACATGGCGCTGATTCTCACACTGGGCTTGTTTGCTGCTGTGGTCATTGTTCTCTTTGACCCTAGTCCACAAATGGCACTGACTCATGGAGAGAGGCTTGGGTCTAGTTGTTCCAAGTCTGCCAGAGGCCCATGCATGGCAGCGGTTCCCAAACTGGGCTTGTTTGCTGCTGCAGCCATTTTGCTCTCTAACCCTGGTCCACAAGTGGCCTCTAGTCTATATTTTGATTGTCCAGGTAATGATGTGATTTATGAGTTTTCAAATTTTAAAGAACCAATAATAATCATTTTATTGTAAGTAAAATACATTGAATTTAAAATAAATCACACTATAATCTTTACAGTTTGCTTTTTTCACTCAGGATGAAGGCTATGAGTAGTTCTACCTCATTAACTTTCTCCATGCGTAAAATGATATTATGCGTCTATCCATTAACCTGTAAAAATATTTAGGAATTGTTTTTCAGTTTTTTGTTTGTTTGTTTGTCTACAATGCACAATACTGCTCTGGTAATTGTTGAGCGAGGCTCATTGTGCACTATGTTAGTTACAGCTCTCCAGAGGAACAGAATAAAATATATTCTGCAAGAGGGTCTATTATACAGGCTCACAGGCTCAGAGGTGAGAGGGTCCACCAACGCCATCTGTATGCTGGAGAGCCAGAAGACCCAGTGGCTGCTCAACCCAAGAAGCTGCAAGCCCCATAAAAGGAGGGATCAAGGATGCAGCATGAGTCACACTGAGGCCTAGAAGCTTCCTGGAGATTCTCAGATGTGATTCCGAATTGGAAGGCTGAAGAAACTGGAGTCTGATGTCCACAAACAATGGCAAAAGCAAAAGATAAACCTGCTCGAGCAGAATAGAGCATTTCAAACATGCACCAAAGCTAGGCATAAGGATGCGTGCCTATAAGACCAGTTCCACAGAAGGCTGAGGCAGGATGGGTAATTTAGCGACTCGGTAAGACATTGTCTCAAAATAAAATATAAAAAATGGCTGCCAATGTAACTCAATGTGGAGGCCATGGGTTCATTCCCCAGTACCACAAAAACAACCTAACTAACCAACAAACACAGCACGGGCCAAATTCTTTCCCTTTTTATTCTATTGAGGCTACATGCTCAGAATTGGGGTGGGTCTTCCTGAGTCTGCTGGCCTACATGTCAGTCATCTCTGGAAATACCCCACATCCAGACCCATGCCTTCTACTAGGTGCTTCTTAATCTAGTCCAGTTGACATACCATGATTAACAGTCACATGCACATATGCCAGAGTTTTCTGAAGTGTAGAACTGCTGAGATTTAGGGAACATGTTTAGGGAAGAAAATAACCCAAGACATTTTATCCTCAAATGTTTATCCCAATGACCACTTAACCAAACTTTTAATAAAGAATTTTGAAAACTCCACACACTCACCAGCATCCTGGTTACTGCTGAAGTTGAAAATCTTTTCATGCTTTATTTTTTCTTGCTACTCTTATTTTCTCTTTTTCTTTTCTGCCCATTTCCCACTGTGTTGTCTTTCCTTGCTGGTTGGTTGGTTGGCTTTTTGGAGACCGAGTGGTGTTATGTAGCTCAGGCTGGCCTCAAACTCACTATCCTCTGACTCAGCCTTTTCCCAAGTGCTGGGATTACAGGCATGTGCCACTATGCCCAGTTCAAATTTTTCATTTTGAATCATAAAAAGTAGTATTAGTACAGAAAGTAGTATTAGTATTAACCTTTTGTAGTTTTTATGAGATGCAAATAGTTTATATAATTTTTTACTTTTTTCACTTTATTGTGTTTTGATAAACAAAAGCTATTAATTTTAATGGGGCGCATTTATCAATCTTTTATTCTGTATGTTTTCTGTATCTTGTTTTTAGAATGAATCCTTAATTAAAAGTCATAAAGGTAGTTTTATTTGCTCCTCAGTATTGTTAAATTCTGTTTTTGCACGATTAAATGTACCTAGTATAGAATTTTCATAGATGGCATGAAGTCTATTAAATGTATCTGGTTTAATTTTTACATAAACATAACCAATTGTCCCACAGCATTTTTTGAAGTGATTTTTTAAATAATGCTCTGAAAATTCACTTTTGTCATATTTCAAGGTAACAAATATATGTGGGTCTTTTTCTCTTTTTTGTTCCATTGGTATTCTATTCCAGTGCCAATATTAATCTTTATGATTATTATTCTGTTATGATACATATTAAAATCCAACTGAGTATTCTTCTCACTCTTTAGGATCATATCCTTTATTTGATATTGGATGTCAGATCTAACAGCATGTTTGAATCCAGGTTAATTTTTGGCAGTATTTCATAAAAAATATTTCATAGGTACTACTTTTCTTATGCTTCCTACTACATATTCTATTAGTGTCACTGCTAATGCTGCTAAGACTGCTTATTTAAAATGTTGACAGCTTGTTTGTTTAAAAGGTTGACAGCCACATCTCCACATTGAAAAATAACACTTCTTTCCTTTTATCAAGTAATCTGTGAAAGTTATCCATTAATCTGTGGGGTGAAACTTTGCCATATTCTAAAGTATTTTTAGAATAAATCAATCAGGTTTAATTGAGTTCATTATTTGTTGGTGTTTACAAAGTAGTAACTATCATTTTTTTGTATTACTAGTATGTATTTTCTGTGATGAAGGCCTTTCACTTCACAAAAAGAGATGAAATATAGTTTCTTTCCAAAAGGGTTGAATAAAATATCTAATTTTTTCTTTTAATTGCTAATATACAGAATATCATAGGAATTTGATGTAGTGGTTTCTTTTAGTGAAAGTTGTCTTTTCCCCTTGTTTCTCTATTTTTTTGTTAAGTATCATAATGGACTCCAATTTTTATTTATTTAATGTGTTAAATCAAGCAAGTGATTACTCCTTTTGGTACTCAAATTGTCTCAGATTGCCTAGTGTCATTTTTTTTTTCACAATCTCATTAGTCTTTCAGTATTTCCTTACTTTCAGGAATAAAATGTTCTGGTTTCATCTTGCACATTTCCTGCCCCAGACTGACAGTTTATCTTCTCAAGTTCAACCCCCTTTTAGTTTATCTTCTTATTGCACTTGTGTTTAGCTTGCTCTTCCTTTCTGCCCTCTGGGCATTTCCTCTAGGATTTTCGTTGTTGCAGTTATTTTTTGAAGCTTGGGTTCAAATTTTTTCAACATCAAATATTTATTCACTGCTAACTCTTGATACAGAAATTCAAGATACAGAAACAAATTATTTGAACTCAAGAAGGCCATACTGCAAGAATTCTTTTTATGTAGCTATGCATTTTAATGTGTATTTTTATCTTCTGATTTTAGGCACTTTGCAGGGTTTAAAGTAATTAAACCTATTATATTACTTTTAAAGGGGGGGTCATGGGCCAGGGATATAGCTTAGTGGCACAGGGCCTCCCTGGCAAATGCAAGGTCCTGAGTTCGATTCCTTGTACCAAAAAAAAAAGTCATGAATGACAGTATGTTAATTTTTGTATCAGTTTGTAGAATGAATATTTGAGAAAAACATGGAAAATAAGAAGTCCATGTCGAAAAGAATAGTAGTATTCCAGATATAAAGTGGTTTGAGCAGGCAGAAGGCAGAATAGAGAAGAAAAGTTGGTTTACAGGAATATATTGAAGGAAAATAAGACTGGGTTTTGTAACAGTTTAATAAAAAGACATGATCAAGAGGTAGTCAAAGTTGGCCCGGAATTTCTTTCCTGTAGACTGAAAGAAAGACTATAAATAATACAGCAAGTATGAATGGGTAACCACATAAAAGTGAGATATTTTGGAGGACATAGACTGTATCTCTCTATATAATATTCTATACAGAATATTAACAAGCTATAAAGAATAATCAATAATACATCAACGCATTTGAAGATGGCAGAGCACCTACATACACGGCCCCAGGTTACTGAAACTGTAGGACTAGGCCAAAGTAAGTAAGTGAGGGTTTGGAGGTTAAGAGAAAAAGGTGCTTTCTTTGTATCCTTAAACTCTGGTTTGGCATTTGGCACAAGGCCAACCCTGAACATATTTCTCCATTAAAAAGGATATTGCATGAATATGATAGCCGAGCCTAAATCTTAAAGCTGAGGACGAGACCATCACGTTGGCATATGCCTGTAATCCTAGCGCTCTGGGAGGCTAAGGCAAAAGGATACAAGTTCCAGCACAGCCAGGGCAATTTGGTGAGACCCTGTCTCAAAATAAAAAAATTAAACGGCTGGGGATGTAGCTCAGTGCGAAGCCCCTGAGTTCAATCCCCAGTATCACAAAAACAAACAAACACAAGCAGTCATTCCCTCTATCCTGCATTGCCAACAACTGCCCACCTCAGAAGAAACAATTCTAAAGGTACTTCGGCGGAGGACAGTAAAGGAATTGAAATTTATGGAGTTGCTTCTTGGGGGAAGGGAGGTATTCTGAACTTCAAGGTATGCCTACAAACCAGTTTTTCTTCCCCATTCTGCCTGCTAATCTAATCTTTATATCTGTAATGTTGCAGTTCTTTCCGAGCTGGACTTCCTATTTTGTTTTCTCAAATATTCATTCTGCAAGTTGATACAAAATTGAACTTCTGGAAATGACAGATCTGCCGCCTTTAACGTTGACACCGTATGTATTTCGCAGCAGGGTCAGATTATCTTCACAAGGCAGTTTCTCAGCCCAATACCTTTTCCATAGTGCTCCCTTTGTTAGTTAAAAATATACCGACCCCCGTTCCTCTTTTCAAACTAAGAACCTGAAATTCCAATTCTGCAGACTGATGTTGCTCTTTCTAGTCCCATCCTCAAGGGGGCCGTGTGCAGAAAGCCGCTCTTTGATTTAAACACAAAAATTCACAACACGCAAATCTTCCGGCGTTTCTCCAGGCGCACCAGATTAGTCGCAGGGCCCAAAGCTTCCGACTACGCCTGCGCATCCGGGTTCTGTGGCGCGGGCGCATGCGCTTCACAAGGCTTTGGGCAGAGCCCCTGGGGCGTTCCGTGGGGCAGTAGGGGATCATTGCTGTGGGAGGAGCCACGGTCTCACCGTGGAAACCACGGCGCCACTGCTGCCCCGCCTCGCAGGCCTGGGGAGTGTGGTCGCCCAGGGTGAGGGTGCTTGACCCGAGACCCCGAAAGTAGCCGCTGGCCTCTCAGCCGCCGTCGCCACCGCCATGCAAGGGGAGGACGCCAGATACCTCAAAAGGTGACACCACAGGCTCTGTCCTGCCTCCCGGCCGTCCCTGGCCCAGGTGTGCTCGGTGGCTGCGAGACGTCACCGGGCAGCGCTACTGTAGGGTGCTGGGAGCCGGGAGAGAAGCCCGGGAGGGCGGGAGAAGGTGGGGCGTGCGAGGTCGAGACCCTCCTGCCTCGGTGGCCAGCAGTGCGCAGAGAGGCTCTGCTCCTCCGTCCCAGTTGGGCGAGGTCCTGCGCTGTTTCCCCCGTAGGTAAATCCTGTCGGGTCACGGAGCGCGCTGTCCTCAGGTTGGGGTTCACAGCGCCGGGGTTTTCAAATGATGAGGGTGAGAGGGGCGGTGGCTTTTTCTTGGCAAAAGGCTGTATTGATTAAGATGTTGCTGTCCAGCTGTTTCTGCTTTTTTGGTTCCTTTCACCCATTTGACTGTCATGTGTAAAATAATAATTGTAGGAGGTTCATAGTTTTATTAAGGGCTTGGCATGGAACGGACTGGTTTAAATATTTATGGTGTCAGTTATTCTTTTTCATTTTCAGTGATACTACTTTGCAGCACAGGATTCCGTTCATCGTGGGGAGTTGGCGTCTGCACAGAACACATCTCAATTCTTTTCACATCCTTTTCTCCTTTCTTCTGCCCTCCATTTCTTAGTTCCCTTCCCATTCCTTTTCCAATTATCTTTAAATTGAAATCTGTTGTTTGACTTCTGTCGAAGACCATCCCCGATTAAAAAATAATAATATTTTAAAAAAGATAACCCTCACCAGACCATGTTAGCTGTCTGTGAACCACCAGGAAAAAAAAAATTGAATTTGGATGCTCTATTTTTAAGTTTCTGTTACATATTCAATAAATACCCGGTTTATTTTTACTGAAATAAATATGCAGAAGTGATACACATTTTGGACAGTTTTTTTTATCTGAAAATGGGACATATATTATCTTCTGAAAGATGCAAGAAAAATGTGAAAATACAGTTAGAGAATAAAGTGTGCATGTTAAAAGGTGGCATGACTTCAAGTCATAATATATTTTTATTGAATATATTTTTCCTAGCTTGGCAGTGTGCTCATCGTCACAGAAAAATCTTCCGAGCATTAATGGACCCTTAAAAAGAATTTAGACTGTTGTAAGATAAACTGAACTGACTTTGAAAGACAGAGACATAAATATGACCTCTTTTTCATTGTATATAAACATCTGAAACTGGCAAGTAGCCCAGCTTTATCAGTTAAGGTTTTTTAATAGGAATATATAATCATAACAGATGCATAGTATTTCCTCCGTGAAATTTTCTCATTGATCTTCAAAATCACTTAGTTAAAATTTTTTGGACAAAAGGAATTATTTTCCAACTATAAATTCAAGATTGTTCTATAGCTAAGTGCTGCTATTATTCCATTTACTGGTTTTTATATAATATAGTTGTGTCAAAGGTAGTTTCTTCTTAGAATTGTTTTACTAGTGTAGCTCCTGAGGCATCCTGGGACTAGAAATTCTCAATTTTTGAGTACCTTTAGATCAGTCTAGTATCTAGTGTACAAAAAGTAAAAGTGAACCTGTCACCGTGGTATTTGAATTAAAATAATGTCAGAATCTGGAAAAGTTAAAAATTAATTTTGACAAAATAAATTTGCATTACCTGCCTTCAGGTTCATAGCTGGCATATTCATACAGGCATGATGGAACAGGCTTGTTACATGTGGCAGGGGCTTCCATTTTAATTACTGGTTCTTCAATAATGATTATGTTTCTTTACATTTCTTTAGCAAATGAGTGCATTTCAGTAGTGATTACATTTCTTTAGCAGTATTTTTACTTTCATATTTTGTTTTTGACAAGGCAGTACTATATCAATCTAACAGTAACACTAGTTTTAATTTCAGTGGCTTTATTGTAGCTGCTATCACCAAATAATCTCTAGTCTATATATGTATGTAGTACTTGTCTGTATTTACAGGAAACAAATTATAGAATCTAAACTAATGAGTTTAATTTTTTTTGTTCTGCTACTAGATAATGTTTTGATTTGGTACCACTGAATACATGCCAAATAGGTAGTATGTGCCACGTTGTTCTAGTCACTGAGGAAACAACTAAACAGGTACGGTTCTTATTGTCAGTGACGTACACAGACAAGTGACTAGGCAATTAGATAGAAAGAGTGATTTTTTTTCTTTTTTTCTTTTTTGCTTCCTCTTAAAACTGTCTAGTGATTTTCCATTCGTTTGAATTAGGGCACCTGTCCTTCATCTCAGCTCCTTCCAACCCTAATATTTTAGCCTTAGAGAAGTTAACTAGTACTCTTTTTCCCCCCAAGTCTGGGTATTGAACACAAGTCCTTCACACTGGGCTTCATCTCCAGTCCTTTCATTTATTATTTTGAGACAGGGTATTCCTAAGTTGCCCAGGCTGGGCTTCAGCTTGGAGTCCTCCTGCCTCAGCCTCCCAGAGTGCTGGGATTATAAGTTTGCTCGACATGTCTAGCTCAAGTATCTTTTTTTGTTTTGTTTTGTTTTCCTGTATGTTTTAGTGTTTGGTTCCTATATGTCCTTTCCTCTTTGTTTGGAACTTGCTTTGTTCTTCACCCAGTGTCTTTTCTGTTTTAGTTTAATGTCACTTTTCCCAGAAGGCCTTCCTTTCCTACCCCATAGTCTGATAAGCTAAACCTACTGGGTTCTCATGATACTTCATACGTTATTTTCTTCCAGTCTTAGTACTTGATGGTTTTGTATTTCCTCTGGTTCCTGAACTTCATAAGGTTGAGGTACTGCATGTCTTGGTTTGTGTTTATTCCAAGCTCTGTGCCTGGAGTATAGGTTATTAAATGAAGTTAGAATTAGACCAGAAAATAATTTGAGGCAAATCATTATAAGACTTCTGAACTATGCTGTAGAGTTGAAACTTTATTATAAATGTCATGTGGAACCACTGAACAATTTTAAGAGTGTATTGCATTCATTCAGTAATTCAGTAGTTGAGATCCTGCTGTGTGAAACTCACTCAGCCAAGTGATGAAGCATGCCCTTTATAGCATGTGTCCTCTATCAAGTATACAACATTTAAACACTGTGTAATGAGAGGTAATTAGTATTGTATGGCATTAGGATGTGATTTTTTGTTTCAAACCTTTTCACATAGTATAATCATAGCCCATTTGTGTTGCTGCATTCATGTCTGTTACTGAATAGTATTTCACGTGTGTCTGTACCACATTTTGTTTAGCCATAACTCATCTGTATGTAGACTTTGGGTTGCTTCTCTATGTTAGCTATTGGAAATGTTGCCATGAACATTACAGGTTTTTGTTTGAACACTTGGTTTCATCTTTTGGTATATACTTAGACAGGGAATTGCTGTATTGTATGGTAATTCTATGTTCAGCTTATTGAAAAATACTGACCTGTTTTCCAGTGTCAGCACCTTTTACAGACTAACCAGCAATGTGTGAGAATTTCAGTTTTTCCAACAGTACCTGTTCCTGTCTGTTTTCATTTGTTTTATAATTATAAAATTCTAGCTGACATAAAATGGTATCAATTTGATTTTAATGTGCATTTCCCTGATTGTTAATTACGTTGTGCTTCTTATGCTTCTTGGCCATTTATTTTTAGTCTTTAGGAGAAAATAGGTTTTTTACGTATTCTAGGTATCAGATCCTAATCAGATACATAATTTGCAGATTTCTTCTATTCTCTGGATTGTCTTTTCACTATCTTGAACATCTCTTGTCATTCATATATATATATCATATTTTAATAATATATAATACATATAATACATATTATATATAATAACATATATTTTAATTATATTTATTTTAATATTTATTTTAAAACATATGTTTTAAAACTTACCTCCTTTCATATATATATAATAAAATTTTGGTGAAGTTCACTTTATTTTCCCTTTAGTCGCTCTTGCTTTTAATGTCATTATTTCAGAAACCATTATTCTTATACAAATTCATGAAGTCTTGTCCTTATGACTTTGTTTTAGCTTTTAAATTAATGTCTTTTATCCATTTTGAATTATTACATATGGTATATGTTAATGGTGCAACTTCATCCTTTTACATGTGGATTTTCAGTTTTCCTAACCCCATTTATTAGAGATTATTATTTTACTCCATTTCTGATTTAACCATCTTAATTGACCACCATAGATGTGAGTTTATTCTTCAACTCTCAATTTTATTCCATTTACCTGTATTTTTCTATTTGTGCTCGTAATTCATTGTTTTGCTTACTGAAGCTTTGTGGTGAATTTTGAAGTTGAGAATTGTGAGTCCTTCAACACTGTTGTTGATTGTTTTAGCTATTTAGGGTCCCTTCTCTGGATTCTAAATATGGGTTTTAGAGTTGGCTTTTCCATTTCTGCAAAAAAGCTATTGGGACATTGATAGGCCTGTATTGAATCTGAAAATCTCTACCATATTAATATTAGTTTATTATTTATTTAGTTCTTATTAATTTGAGCAATTTTTAAAGTTTTCAGTATGTAATGTTACAACTCTTTTTACCTAAGTATTTTATTTTTCTTGATATTGTTGTAATGGAATTGTTTTCTTAATTCCCTCTTCAGATTTCTCGTTGCTAACATATGAAAATAAAGTTGCTTTTTTATATGCTGATCTGTTTGGCAACTTTCCTGAATTTGTTCGCGAGCTCTTAATTATTTTGTGAACTTCTAAGAATCTTCTACATAAAAAATTGTGTCATCTATAGATAAAGATGACTTTATGTTTTCCTTTCTAATCTGGGTGCCTCTCCTTGCTCCATGCCTTACTACTCAGGTGCAGGCTTTTCATACTTTGTTGACTAAAAATGGTGAAAGTGGGTATTTTTCTCTTAGTTCTGATCTTAGGAAGAAGGCTTTCATTCTTTCACCGTTGAATATGATTTTAGCTATAGGTTTTCCATAGATACATTTTATTATGCTAGGGCGGTTTTTTCTATTCCTAATTTATTGAATTCTTTTATCAAGAAAGAGTATTAGTGTTTGTCAAGTGGTTTTACTGCATCAGTTGCAATAGTCATATACTATACTTACTACATTCTGTAAATGTGGTATCTTACGTTGGTGTGTTTCCCCTTCTTTTATTCCTTGGGTAAAACCCAGATTGTGGTGTGTAGTCCTTTAATGTACTGCTGGATTCTATTTGCTGTCATATTGAGGGTATTTGTATCTTTATGCATTGGCCTGTAGTTTTTTCAGGGTTTTTTTTTTTTTTTGGTATTATTTTTGTGCTCTGATTTGGATCTGAGCCCCCCCACCCCCCAACCCAAAAGAGGCCTTGGGCTCAAAGTCTTGGTTACCAGCTCATGGTCTTTTGGTAATTGATTGGATCGTGAGGGCTCTGACTTCATCAGTGGATTCCCCCATTGATGAATTCATAACTTGATGGTAATATTAGAAGGTGATGGAAACTTAGGAGGTGCACCTTGTCGAAGGGAGTGGGTTATGAGTTGTGCCTTTGGGGGCTATGTCTTGTCCCCAGACTCATCCTCTCTCTGGCTTGCTCTGTTGCCCACCTCTCACCCTCTGCTGCCATGAAGTATAGCAGTTTTATTTCAGAACACATTCCCCACTATGATGTTACACTTCAAACTTGGTCCAGAAATGATGGAACCAAGTGACCATAGATTGAAACCATGAGGCAAAATGAATCTTCCTCATTTAAGTTTGTTTTCTCATGTATTTTGTCACAGTGCCAGACAGCTAGTATACTTTGTCTCACCTTGGTGTCAAGATAATGATGAAATAAATTTGGAAATGCTTCCTCTTGTATCCTTTAAAGTAATATAAGAAAGATTGATATTAATTCTTTAACTTCCTCTGAATTCACTAACGAAGACGTTTGATTCTGAACTTTTCTTATTTGGAAGATTTTTGATTACTGACTCAGTCTCTTTACTTGCTGTAGTTATAGTCAGATTGTTTTATTTTTTAGTCAGTCTTGGTAACTTGTGTGTTTCTAGGCTTTTGTACCTTTCATAATATAATTTGTTGGTATGAAATTGTTCATAGTATTCCTTTATAGTATTTTAATTTTTATAAGGCAGGGTCCTTTCATTTCTGATTCTAGTAATTGGAATCTTTTTTTTTTTCATGCTCATTCCAACTAAATGTTTGCCAAATTTTTTAATCTTCTCAAAGAATCAACTATTGTTTCCTTAGTTTTCTCTCTTCTTTTTCTCTTTCTGTTGTCTCTATTCTTTGTTATTTTTTTCTGGTAGCTTGGGGTTTTGCTTAGTCACTTTTTCATCTCTGAGACAAAATATCCAACACAATTTAAAGGAATTTATTTTGGTTCACAGTTTCAGTCATTATCAGCTGACTTTACAGCAGAAATGGCATGGAGGAAAAACATGGCAGATGATAGTAGTTCAACTTGTGGCAGCAGGAAGGAGAGAGAAAGGAAGGAGTCAGGGATAAAAATATACCCTTCCAAGTCACACCCCCTGTGACTAACCTATAGCGAGGACTCACCTCCTAATAGCACATCCGACTACTGAACTCATCAATGGATGAATCCACTGATGGAAATTATAGCACCTCCATGATGCAGTTGCCTTCCCCACATAAGAGAATTTGGACAGTGGGCATTTTAATCTAAACCATAATATCCACTCCCTGGTCCCTAAAAGACATATGTCTATTTCATTGCACAAAATGCATTTAGTACATCAGTCTTTAACAGTTCCAACTCTGCTGAAAGGTTAAATACAAAATCTCCTGAAACTCTAGCCAGTCTTAGCTGTGGTCTCTTGTAAAACTCAGAAAGAGCGTTAAACACTTCCAACATACAATGGCATGGGAAAATCTTCCATTCAAAAGAGGGTGATATAAGGGGAACAATACAAGACTGAAACACCCAGCAGAACAAGCATTAAATCCTGTAGTTCTGTGTCCAGTGCACAAGACAAGTTGTGTGAGATGAGAGCTTCAAAGAACGGTGATCCTACCCTTATGACATTGCAAGTTGCATACCTCATGACCTCTCTCTTGAAGTGGCTTCACTCATTGCCTGCGGCTTTTCTCAACAAACATTCCATGTTCTTGGCATCTGCAACTTCTGGGATCACTACTGCACTTTCAGTTTTACTCACAGCTTCCCACATCACCCTCTCAAGGGCATATTTGCCTGGCCTCCCAAGCTGCCTTCTGAAATCTGGCTGGAAGCCTCTATGGTGCCATTACTTTTGCGTTCATAATGCTTGTAGAACCAGCACCATGTGTGTGATGCCATGGCCAGGTGCTAGTTCAAGTAGTAGTCGCAGGGTCCCTTGAATCATGATTACAGAGGCCTCTGAGTGCCTGAATAACTGAGTGCTGTGAAATCCCAGGCAACCAAATTGTCTAGGCAACCTTTCTGGAGCAGGCTTCTCTGAAAAATGGGGTCTTGCTGATTCCTCAGATGGCTTCAAGCCATCATTCTTGTCCTGATACATAGTACTTGACTTTAAAAAATGTGTTCGTGTATGTTTGTGATGCATAGTGATTCTTCTTGGGGGATTGATACATAGACATGTAGAATCTTGGTCATTTTACTTGTCCTGTCCTCACTACTCTCCCCTCTATCTCCTTCTCCAGATCTCCTTCTGATCTTTTCACAATCTACCCCCTAGCTTCTTAACATGTCTTTTATTTTGCTTTTTAATATATTTTGAATCTCTTGTACCATATTAGAGAAACCATGTGGTATTTAACGTATGTCTGAGTTATTTTACCTAGTATTATGATCTCAAAGTCCATCTGTTTTCTTACATAATGTTACTAGTTTTTTCAGTAACCCTGGTCTCCTTTGCCCTTGTTTTGCAGGTGCTTCCTTTCTGATGAAACTGTAGACTTTTCACATCTGCTTCTTGCTCCTGAGTCTCACAGTGCATCTGGCTAAAAAGTAGCCAGCAGTGTACATGCTGCAGCCTGAATGTTGGGCTGATTTTCAATGTCCTATGTCAGATTAATTAGTCCATCTCCCTTTATATCCATCTCCCTTTATATCCTGCAAAATCTTAGGATGTTGACAAAATGAAGAAAAATTTTCTGCCAGGATATACCACACATGCCCTCTAATCCAACCACCAATAGAGTCCTTGCCCACAACTGAGAACTCATTAGCCCCAAAATCTGTTGCTGGGACAAAACACCCAGTACCCACAATTTAAAGGAGAGGTTTAGTTTGGTTCACAGTTTGAATCCATGGTCAGCTATATTCAAGGCAGGCATTGCGGGAAAGCATGATTGAGGAAAGCTGTTCAACCTGTAGCAGCCAAGAAGCAGAGAAAAAAAAAAAAAAAAGGAAGGAGCTAGACAAGAACACACTGTTCATGTCACACCCTCAGAGACCCACCTCCAACCATGTGTCACTTCTTAACAGTACAGTACATTGAACTACTAAACTCATCAATGGGTGAATCCATTGTTTAGTATAATACCCCCATGATCTAATTACTTTCCTGAGAATTTGGAGGAACATTTTAGATATAAACCATAACAGAATTTATTTCTAACTCTTTTTTTCTAGTTCCTTATGGTGTAAAATTAGGTTATTGATTTTAAATCTTTCTTCTTTTTCAATGTAGGCATTTATATTGTAAATTTTCCTTTGAGCACTATTTTTGTAGCATCTCATAAGTTTTGGTGTATTGTTATTTGAATTCATTTCAAAATGTTTCCTGATTACGCTTGTAATTTTTTGTTTGACCACTAGATTTTTAGGTGAGAGTTGTTTAATTTTCACATACTTGTGAAGTTTTCTGATTTTTCTATTGTTATCAATTCTCATTTCACTCACTTGTAGTTGGAGAAAATACTCTGTATAATTTCAATCTTTTAAAATGTGTGACTTGTTTTGTTGTATAGCGTAAAATCTGTGTAGAAGAATGTTCATTTACACTTGAGAAGAATATTCTGTTTGGAGTTGCAATTTTATCTGTACTTTGTAGGTTTAATTGGCTTATATGTACTGTCAAAGTCCTTATACTGTTCTTAGCTGTATATGTAATTTTATCATTCAAAGTACATTACTGATGTCTCCAACTGTTATAGAACTGCTTATTTTTCCTTTCAGTTCTTTTAGCTTTTGCTTCACATATTTTGGGTCTATCATGTTCATATGTTCATAATTGTTAGATGTTCTAGAGGAATTGACCCTTTCACCAATGTATATGTTTTTGTTTCTTATAATAAATTTTAATTTAAAATCTATTTTGTTGGCTATTTGTGTGGTTGGATGGCTGGTCCATCTTTTTTTTTTTTTTTTTTTTTTGAGGGCGTACTCATTGCATCATATACTTTTTTACAATCTTTTATTTTGAACCTATTTTTGTCTTTGTATACAAAGTGAGTCTCTTGTCAGCATCTAGATGGATCATTTCTTAATTATCACTCTGCCAGTCTTTGCTTTTTAATTAAGTTTAATTCAATTATATTTAAAATAACTAAGGAAGACGTTAACATCTACCACTTTGCTATTTGTTTTCTGTATGTCATCTTTTATTCTCCAAAGTGGCTCCTTTACTGTCTTTTGTTTTTATTTTTTATTATATACTGTTTTGATTTTCATTTTTGTGTATGTTTTAGTAATTTCATTGACAATTAACATCCTAAGTTATAATATCCTTGTTCAAATACCAGTTAACTTCAATAATATATAAAAATTCTGCTCCTATATATTTGCAGCCTTTTTTTAAATATCATTTGTGTTGCATGTTGAATGTTTTTACATTATATGCCTTTTAAGGAAGATTTATAATTCTTATTTTGTGCATTTTTCTTTTAAATCATATAGGGAAAAAATAGGTATTACAAACTTAAAATACAATAGTACTGGCTTTATCTTTACCTATATAGTGACTTTTATCAGTGTTCCTTACTTCTTCTGTTGACCTCAGTTTACTGCCTGTTCTTTCACTTTAGGCTGCGTGACTCCTTGTAACATTTCTTGTAGGGCAGGTTTATGACAAATGAACTTAAGGTTTGGTTTATCTTGGAAGATGTTCATTTCTCCTAATTCTTAAGGATAGTTTCTCTAGATATAAAATTTTCAGTTGATACTTTTTTCATTCAGCACTTTAAATATGCCATCCTTTTGCCTTGTGGCCACCATAGCTTTGTTGAGAAATTGGCTGCTAATCTTATCAAGTACCTTTATGCACCATCAGTCACTTCTCTGTTGCTATTTTCAGGATTGTTTTATCTTCAACTTTATAATATGTCTCATTGTGGCTCTCTTTTTGAGTTTATCTTACCTTGGATTTCACTGTGCTTCTTGAGTATATAAATTCATGTCTTAACAAATTTGGAAAGTTCTGACTTTTTTCCCAGTATTCTCAACCTCTTTCTCTCTCTTCATTCCCACAAGGATTCATTATGTATATATTGGTATACCTGATGGTTTTCCATTATATGTCTTTGCATGTTTGGCTCTTGTTTTCTTTGTTTTTTTTTTTGTTTGTTTGTTTGTTTGTTTTTTGTTTTTTCCCTGATTTTTTCTCAAACTGTCTTAGCTTCATTTACCATCTTCAAGATTCTTCTGTCTGGTCAAATCACACTCCTGTTGTCATTTTTTAGTTATTCTTCTCATCTCTAGTGTTTTATTTGTATCCTTATAAAAATGTATTTTTATCAATATTATTCATTTGTTCAAACATTGTTTTCCTGGCTTCCTTTAGTTGTTTTGGATTTTCTTATTTCTTTGAGTATATTTGATGTAATTGATTTAAAACAATAGTCCCCAACCTTTTTGGCACCAGGAATCATGGGCAGAGAAGGGTTTTGGGATGATTCAAGCATATTACATTTATGTGTACTTTATATTTATTATTTTTACATTGTAATATATGGTGAACTGATTATATACACTTACTATAAGGCAGAATAAATGGGAGCCCTGAGCTTGTTTTTCCTGAATCTAGATGGTCCCCTTTGGAGATGTAGAGAGACAGTAACACCTGAACTGTGACTTACATCCAGTCTACTGAGTAATCTTATTTTGGTTGCTGTCACAGCAGAAAACCCCACTTCACAAAGATAGGCCATTGGAAATGGCAGGTGGCTTTTCAGTGCTTTTGTGGCAGTCTCAGGATATTCTGCCTTGACTTTAATCCAGAATGTGTGGAGATTTGAAGATGTCACAAATGCACTTTTAAGGCCACCATCATTTGCAGTCTCAAGCAGTTGTTCCTCTTCCTGCACAAAGTTAATTCACCTGGCTTATTCATAAATGGGTTGAGAATCCATTCCCTCCTAGTTTGAGGGTCCTTTGCAGTTGGGAAGTAATGCTTGAACTCTTTTGAATACTAAGATAGGTGATCATACACCGGCTGGGAGAAAGAAGGCCTTGGTTTAGTCTCTCTCAGAATCTCTGCTAATGCTTGAAACATGTCAAAAATCCTAGCATTCATTTGTTACCCACATAACACCTGTTTGGCTTTGAATACAGTTACTTTGCCAGCTTGAGCACTGTTGTTATCCTTTCTTCTCAAAGTGACAGTTTGAGTTCATTGAAGAGGTTAAATGATATCACACAATTGTGAGTATGTTTTGAAGCCCATTCTGTGTCACTAAAATGTGCTGCCTGTGTAACTGTTATTTTTTCTAAAAATGTCTGCAAAGTGGCTTATATCTCACAAACTGGCCAGTAATCTACCTTTAGAAAGCTGTCTCACGTCTCTGTATAAGAGAAGATGTGTGTTCTTTTTGTCCATATCCTCACATAGTTGTGTGAATAGATGTGAGTTAAAGGATGTGTTCGTTAATGTGGTGATAAAGTTAATGATATCCTGTAAAATGTTAAGTTCTGGCAACATTTTTCAGCTAGCCAGCGTTTCTTTATGGACAACAGAGTAAATAGACTCACATTGAGCAGTGATCTCTTTGACCCAAGTAATGAAACCAGAAAGCTGTACAGTCATGGCACCTGCTCTGTCTGTGTGTGTACCAATACAAAATGACCAATTCTGTTTTCTTGATATGTAGTCAGTCATCAGAGGCTTGAATAGTTCTGTAATTGTGATATTGCTCGTCAACAAAAATGCACATAACATATCCTCTTCCACATCCTCCTGAAAAATATAACCCCCAGAAACAAGCATTGTTACCTTGCTGTCAACATTGGTAGACTTGTATACCTGGATTATGTACCACAATAACTGATTAATCTTCCCTAAAAATCGTGTTTTCTTTTCAATATCTTCTGCTATTTCACTGTTATGGTGCTAGTTGAAAGAGGAACACATGCCACATTTTGAACTGCAGTCTTTTCTTAAAGTTCATGACAAATGTCCTTAGTATTAGGCAAGATCAACTCTTAAGTACTCTTGAAAAGAGTTAACTGAAACATTGTTTTGCCTACAGTGACAGCTAAAAGCAGTTTTTAAATGTGTAGCTAAAATATTCAGTAGACAAATTAAAATAGTTTTCAGAAAAATTCTCGATCTGAAAGATCATTAGAAAAATAATTAAACTACAGAACTACTAAACAAGAAATAAAAATAAATTATAGATCTGAATCCAACTGTACTTCCTATCCTCAAATTTTGATATAATACTTTAAAAATCAAGCTAGAAAAAATTACAGAAATAACAATATACTAGGGAGTAAATCTAGCAAAAAATTTGATCTACACAAATTTATAATTTTATATAAATTACATATACAATATATAATTTCATTGACAAAGGTAAAACTTAGATTTGCCATGTTGATGGACAAACGCCTTAATCTTTAGATTTATGGTATTTTCAGTTAATGTCACAGTAAGAATTTTGCCTAGTTTCAAAGATAATTCTAGAATTTTAAGTGGAAGAACAAAGGTCCTAAAATGCTAAAAAATATTTGAAAAGCCAAGTGAGGGGCACTTGCCTTAGGTATTAATGTAAAAAAAAGATCAGTATTACTATTGAGTAGAATAAGAGACCAGAAATAAAGACACATATGGATGCATAATTATTACATGAAATAGGTCCATTGCAGATCAACAGTAAAGATGACTATTATGTAAATTGTTTTGTTTCCAAGCTGTAGTTCACATGGTAAATCAGTGGATTGTGCATAGAGCAGAATACATTTCATATGGTAAGAATAGGCATGGTTTTGTGAAAATTTTGTTTCATTTATTATGTGTATGATTGTATACTTGTTCTAGATGCAGAATGTACTTAAACAGTGACTTATATCAAAACAACCCCCGAAGAGTTTAAATGAAACTGTAAAAGATGGTTGATTACTTCTATGGAAAAATGTTCAAATTGTTTTCCTAACCCCCACCAAATGAAAAAGCAACTAATAGATAAATTGAGAAGCAAAATGTGAAGATCAAAACTTTAAACATTTAGCAACATGGAGGAAATTGATGACCTTAACCAGAGTTCTTACTATAAAGTAAGGGTGAGGTAGGAACCAAAATCTGCCTGGAATAGATTCACAGGTGAATAGAATAATTAAAGCAGCTGTCATAAATTTATGAAGTTTTGAAGGCAAGATTGAAAAGTGGTAATGAGAAGATTTTGTGGGGTCAGGCAAAGATTTTTGTTTTAGGCATTTTCTTGTGTTTATTTGCAATTGGGAATAGACAACTAATTAGTACAGAGCAGCTTGAGTAGGCAGGAAAGGATCAGATTGGGTTAGCATCATCATTTTTGGTGCTTTGCCACTATGCCATCAGGTTTAGCATTTCTCCCAATTTCTTATTTTTTAAATAAGGTATCATTAGAAATTGAATTAAAGTAAGCAGGGATGGAGTTAGTAGATTTTCACCTTCCAGCTTCTACTATGCTTTTGTTTAATAGTGTGTGAGACACATGAGCAGTGAATAGATTTCTTTATTTTTTATTTATTTATTTTTTTAATGGTTGCAATTTGCGCATCGTTATCTTTAAAACGGTTTCTTACATTAACGGATATAGACATGCAAGATTGATCCAATCATATGAGTATTAATTGTTCGCTCTCAATAACAAATACATTGAGCAGTGTTCTTTTTAGTTATCTTACATATACACATATACAGGTTTATATCCCCTCCTCTTCCCTTTTCCCTTTCCGCCCATTCCCCTCCCAATTGTCTTTGCTCTTTGAGCTGTTCTCTACCCTTCCACAGTATCCATTGTAGACTCTGAATCACATGTACTTTTCCATTTCTTACACTAGGGAGACAATACGGTATTTACACATGTGGGTTTGATTTATCTCGCTTATGAGTATGGTCTCAAGTTGTGACCATTTACTTATAAAAGTCTCAATACAATCTTTCTTAATAGCTGAGTAGTACTCCATTG